>VZRL01006432.1:316480-522423 GCA_013397895.1 Origma solitaria | reverse complement strand
ATGAAAAACAATCCCAGGGAGGAAAAAAAAAAACAACCCAAGCAGCAGCCACACCAGTAGCACCAGCCACCAGCAGCAGCAACTGACTCCGGGGAGAAAAAAACCAGTGTTCCCTTCCTTCTCACTCCCCCGTAGGAGAGCCAGGGAAAGTTTCAAAACATCCCGCGCTGGCGGCAGAGCTCCCAGCTGCGGGACACAGTTAAACCTACAGGACCATATTTCTGGTCAAGCATACAAAACGATAGGGAATACAAGATATCATTATGCCACTCCAGGACAATGTCTTGATAGTACAGAAGCATTTTTCTATAACTCAGTTGTGTCTACTTTTCCTTTTAATGTTAATCATTTTTGAAGCAAAGAGTGTTCAGACTTCTTGATAAAGGGCTATAGATGTATATATCGATTATATGCAGATTGTATTTCACAAATTTATTTGAGAAAGCAGTTAAAGCATGAAAAAAATCTTCAGCTGTCATTTAATAATTACCAAGATACACGTATAGCCTAACAATTGAGCACTTAAAAATTAAACTTGTACTTGTTGAAGTTTTTTTCATTAAATAATACTTTGAAATAGAGCTATTAATTCCTTATTGTTGACCTGAGCACTTTTTGTTCTGATGTAACTATTGCAAGAAGAAGTAATTTTATTTCCTAGTATAAAGAATACAGACATGAATTTGCTTCTTGTAATTTAGTAAATGTAGAGTGTAAATATGGTGAAAGTATAACCATAAATATTCAAAATTATCTTCATTATAATACGCATTTCTAGGCTATTAAACATTATTTGGTAGTAGTATTATGAGTATATATAAAGTGGAACTTTCTGTTTTAAATTTACAATTCGTAAAAATAATTACTATATTGCTACGTAACTAGAAAATGGTACTTCAGTTTCCATATGTGTGTTTATATATGCACAGATGTAGTTATTATTACTGAAGGACAAATTTGCCTTAGGAATGGTCTTTTTCAGGACGGTGTCAGATTTGAAAAGTAATGTGCCCTCTTACACTGGACTGGAAATTAAGAAGGCTTGTCCCATATGGGCACAGTACAATCCCATTAAAGCTGCTTTGCACCTCTTTCCTAGTTGGTGTTGCAGATTTGTGATAGGTAAACATTCATAGGTGCAGTCGAACGTTCATTAACCTGAACCTTTAGAGACTCAAATTCTTAAAGAGGAAACATTTTCCTCTACTTTCTTCAAGGAGAACCAGCTGAACTTGTAAAACAATGGTTGTGTTCCAAGCACCACCTGCCCTGAAGAGGATCCCAACTGTAGTGGCAGTCAGCCAAAGGGACCACTCAGTGGAATGGTTGCCTCCTAAAAAGGAGAGGAACAGATGGAAGATTTGAAATCTGGCATGAAATTCCACTTCTGTACTAAGCGTTAAATGAAATTTGACTGTAAGGGCTCTTGCGATGGTACATTTATCTGTATAATCAGAATTAGCAACAAGGAAATAGAAAATACAGAACACTGGCAAACATTTCAAAAAGACTTTAAAGTTCTTGTAGCAGTGTGAGTTAAAGGAAAGAGTTTGTGATAAACATGCAGCTGCTTCTAGCTTCTTAAAGAGAAGCTTTAGTGTAGTTCTGCTGGCCTTGCATTGCCACCTAGAGCTCAGCAGCATGTACTGCTTGGCCAGGAAACACTCCAGCATTGCTCTTTTCACTGAGCAAAGTGGGCTGGAGAGCTGCTTCTAGTTAATTGATGTCATGTTTGCTTACATTGTGATGGTTAGTCCCTTCACAGCCTCCATTTTATAGTGTACCAGATCAGCAGAGATTTCGCTGTAGGACTTTGGTGGGCTCTGACAGTAAGAATTAATGGAGATGCGCATTAAAAGGTACGACTGTCAGATATCCAGTGGTCCCAGAGGGGGCATTTTCTTGATGGCTGCTTTAGAATACTTCATGAAGCAAATGTCAAACTTGTCAAGACTGTCACTATGAAAATGATCCATGTAGCAAGGGTCTCCTTTTCTTGGGAAACAAACAGCTGCCTTATCACTGTAGAGCTGTGGTGTCAGAAAACTGTCATCTATCACAAGAAATTTATATTTGCTTCTAATATGCATTGGTAAAGAACTGTTCCATTTGTACTCTGTATTTTTGCACCACTCTTCATTATAAGGGTTGTCAGTAATACATTTGAAGACGATAGCATAGGCTTTGGAATTAAAATAACTTTTGAATTTTCCTGCTGGATTCTTTCCATTTGGCAATTTAACAGAGAGACTATCTTAGCTCCCAGTTTTTCCCTGACACTCATTTTCCTCCAAATTTGGCCTGTGACTTTGGAAGCTAGACCTTCACATACACTAACAAAAGCTCTAATAGTTAATAAATTCCTTTTATCCTGATAGATTTTTTAGGAGCATTAAAAGTATTTTTACCTACTTCCAACTGGTGTTTTCCTAGCTAGATTTTGTGAGGCAAGAGATGAAATGCCAGCGGCCATCCTTAATACCTTAGTCTGTTAGTCATATTACAGGTCTTTTGGGTTAAGATACTCTAAAAGGTAATGCTATCAGAATTTGCTCCTGAGTGCTTTTGAGATGATATTTCTAGATTATGTAATAGCAGAGACAACTCTTTAGTCATTCCTCATTATAGCAGGGCATTTTTGTGTTTTGCATACTTCCTTATTATTCAGATGGTCTTTTACAACATCATGTAATAATATAGCTGTTTATTAAGTTTAGAATATCAGTTACAGTTGGCAAAATACACAACATTGTAATGCAATGCTAGATGTTACAGGTGTGGTGCAATGAACAAAACTGGGAATTGATGTATTTCCTAACACAGTTAATTAATGTGTGATCTGTTCAATATGCAGAAGAGCGTCAGATTTCCTGTAGAGTTAAGAATAGTCTAATTCACTCTCATTTTCCAGATTTCATTTCATTAACTAATGGAGGAAAAATAAATTCTCAGACATTTTGAATGAAATTGGTTGGAGGGGGGAAAAAGAGAAAGGAACACTTCAGACCCTTATTCCTAGGCTTTTTTTTTTCTTGTTTCATTCCAAAATTTGTCTGCAGGGGGATATTCTGGAATAATTATTGCAAAATTAACTTTCTGTGTTAGACCCATTATTCTTTGGTCAGAGAATAATGTGGTTGACCTTAAACATGCTTTCAAAGGGGATGAAATTATATCACAGTCTTTCTCAACTGTCAGCTCAAAACATTAGAAGTAGAATCTTAAAAGTCAGACTCTTACCTCTATTTTTTGTCACCTAAAAATATCTAAATACTTAAGTATTCTCATTAACTTCAGCAAAGCTATTGAATGCTCAATACTTTGGTAAATCGCAGTGCTTAGTTATGTGATAGATTTTAGGGTTTCAGTTCTAAATTCTTGGCCCCATTCTGTTGCTGTGACCCTTAAGTGCCCAGCTACCAAGTACAGACTAAGCAGTGCGAAGGAAGAGATTTTCATAGGACGTTTGAAAACTCCTGTAGAGCACCCAAAAGACCCTTTAATCCGGTATCTTGTTTCCATCAGAGAAAAGGTGGGATGCCAGGGCAAAGGATGTAGGAAAACTAATGTGGAAGGTCCATCCCTCCATCAGTGTCATCAGGATGCAGATGAGGTGTCCAGTCACTGGTGGCTTAAGGAACTCCTGAGGTGGCATTTCAGCTCAGTGTCAGGTTTAGCAGCACTTTGTAGATGCTCTTTGTACTTTTCCTTATCACTGTTGGTTTTGTAAACCTGTGATAACATCAATTCCAGATCAGTTAATTCATTTCAATATTAAAATACTCTTTGGGCTGTTAAGTGCACTTTTTCAGTAGGAGTAGTAGTACAGTCTTGCGGCTTTCTCTTCCCTTGGCTACTCCTACATGTCACCAGGTCTGTGCTGAGGCATCTTTTAGGTGAGTGTATTCACTATGTAGTATTTGAGTCTATTGTTGTAGTCAGAAAAGCTACTGAGAGAAGTTTGATTTTTGGCATCCAATGGCAAGAGCTACTTTAAAGGTTTGATTTGGGACATCTGCTAGGAAAAACTACTTTGATTTTAGGATTTTTAGAACAGAAAGCCCTAGATGTTAGAGTCATAGGTGGTTGGAAGAAAAATAAATAATAATACAAAAAACAGATGTGACGTGCTAATAAAAATGACTTGAACTGAATTTCTGTGAACAGAAACCAGAATTCAGTATTCTGTCTGCTGTTAATAGAAACTTTGCACACTGCCATCATGGACTGGTTTTTAACAGGTAACATGAAAATAAAAGGTTTTCCTTTGCTATTCATCAGAATTAAAAGCATTATAATGATAATGATAGGTGGTGATTACTAAAACAAATATATTAAATATGTTTAATCTGCAGTCTGTTCCACATAATTTCTTGATAATTAGGCTATATAGGCTGTGCAGCTGAAAATTCAAACATTATTAATGGCACTAGAAACTCCAGCCATTTCAGTGCTGTGCAATCATCAGGCTGCCTCTTGGGCTACTAGAAAAAAAGATGAAGCATTTAATAGAAATTTTGCATTGTCAGCAAGCTGAAATAATAGTGAGTCTTCACATCTTGTAGTATGGTTCATATGTGCTCTAAATTGCCAGTTCAGATCTTCCCCAAGCATACAGGCAATGATAGAATACTTCTTACAATTTATAGAGGGTTATGTCCCAATTTTTTCTGACATTGCCATTCTGAGGCCTCTGCTGTCACTTCTTTTCTGGCAGAAAGCTGCATGAATGCCAAAACTGGTGGTTCATACTTTCCAGCATTCCCTGAAAATCCTTTCTGCCATCTTGTTTGTGCTGGCACTGTTGTTCATGTGGCAGTGGGAAGGCCAGGGAACTGATCTGGCTCAAGCCATGTCTGACAAAGAAAAGGTTTTCTTGCTAATTCATGCAATGAGAAAGATCAAACATCATTACTCTGAGCTTTGCACAGCAGTCACCTGTGTTCAGAGATGCCAAACTTCGATTTCTGTTTCCAAATGAGGTGTGAGTTTCTGTTCTTGGAAAACAGAGATGGAGTAAAAGCGCTTGTACAAAATGAAGATGAACTATGTGAAGCATAGTTTAATGCAATGCTAAGCAGAAAGTTGTTGTGCATAAAAGTGCAAAACTAACAACAAATAAAACAAAAGTCAGGTATCTGGATGACTTGTGCTTCAGAATCTGCCCACATAGGTCAACTTCGTGCTCTGCTGGTTGATTTTACCTGTTTGAGTATGTTTTACTTGGTTGAAGCAACAGGAGATCAACAAGGAGAGTTCTGCAAAATATCCCAAAGTGGATGCTTCCATCTCAAGTATTCAACCCAAGCTAATCGTGGAGGTACCACCACCAATAGCCATCATTTCTGCATTTCAGAACACACTGATCACTGCAGCTGCAGCTGCTAGGAAAGCTAGGAAATCTGCCAGAGTGCAAGCATGACCTTTTGAGCACAAAATTAAAACATTTCAAGTTTACACAAACCAGAAGATTCTGTAAAAAAAACTCTTTCACTGGATAAAAACTTCTTTGTCATTAAAACATAGGCTCAGGAAGCTGATGTTCAGTATTGAGCCTAATGTGCCTTCACCCTCTTGTAGTCCTCAGTGAAGGTGTGGCCCTGTTCTCTCTGAAATTTCTGCATGCTCCATCTAGTAGGAGAGGGAGCCTTAAGCAATATGTCAAGAGTTCTGGGGAAAGAATGATAGTGTAGGGTTTATATTCTGTATGAGAGAGCACAAGGACATTGGAATGATGTCAAGGTGTGTGCTAGGGAGGTGGATTAGTTGGCATTGAGGTCATTTGAGATGCAACTTCTATAGGTAGGGACCTTCAGAAACATGCAGATTTGCTGTACTTTTATTAACATGTTCTTCATTAAATAACCTGGCTGTTTTCCTAGAGTAGCCAAAAGTTTCTGTGGGTGTTTTTTTATTCCATAATATTCTTATGTCACCTGTAAGCAGTAAGCTTGGCAACACCTCACTCCCTTGTTGTTTCCAATTCTTCCCTGTGTTTGATTTCACTTGATGTTTGACCTCTATATGTATGCTATACCTTACACTCTCTTTAATATATTTTGCACTTCTAATTTCAATGAATTTGCAGTCTTTGGTTTCACACACATGTACAGACATGTTTTCTCACCCAAACAAAAAGAGCCACAGGGAGCACTACATGATTTAAAGGTAATTGAAGAGATGACAGCCGAGAAAGATAAGAAAAAAAGCTTTTAGCTTTTAGTGGTCAGTCACGTAAATATTTCTCAGTGCCTTGGCTGTCCGCAGAAGGGGGAGGATGCAGAGGCATAATAGCTTGGAGTATCTGCTACTTTAGGATAACCAGCTTTTCCATTTTATTGTAGTTAAGTGTAACATATTACAAGATCACATTTTTAAATGAGATTTTCTACTACTTTTCTATGTTGTGCTGCCCATGTTATCTTCCTGTTAATTTTCTACCTTTAAATATTATAGTTATCCTTACAAAAGATGCTTTGTTGGTGAAAGAAGGACTAGGATTCAAAAAGATAAAGTTATTTTCCTACAAGAATAATTTTTTTTTTTAAATTTAGGAGAGTGCACCTCAGGTTACCAGGTCCCACCTAAACACCCCTGTCATTTCTTTTCTCTCAGCTGTTGTGTTGTGATGAGTAGTGTTACAGCAGTCAGGATGCTTCTTCTTTCCCAAATGCCTGTTCATTTCGTTTTTGTGTTATTGGAATGTGGAAGATTCTCTGTAAATTGAATTAAAATGCAGACAAGGATAACTGGCCATACTTTGAAATTGTAGTAAGGACTGTTCTTGATGTGATGGGCTGCAAGTTCCCTTAGAAAACAGTTTTCTCACTCTTCCATAATTTATACTTTGGAGGTCACGATTTTGTACTGGACACAAAATAGTATCCATTCCTATATGGAAACAGGCGTTATGATGTCACTTCATTTTTTCAGTGAGATCCAGAGGAACCCATAGTGAATTATGAGCCCTACTCTTGGAGCTGAAGCTGTAGAATATTGTAAGCATGCTGCTGCCTGACATGATCATGTTTCCTATTTTAGACCTGACTGATCTTCAGATAACATATGGTGGTACAAGTAATTGGAAAATTGGCAGACCTGTCAAGAAAATATGCTAGATGGGACAAAAATACGATGCTGCAGCACATAAAGTGTCTCTGAAGTTAAATTTATTGTCTTGTATCAAATGGTGAAGTAAACGTATCTGGTCTCAAAAAAATGAAACATTTTTCAATGGCAGATGCTTTTCAAAAGTAATTTTTAGTACAATGATGAAAGTTCTTGCATTCAAAAGTAATTTAGTGGAAACCTCTGGTGAAGAACAAAGGAAAGGTGTGTAATATTGTCTGCTGTAGGCATTTGAATATCTTGTCATCTCTGTGTGGTTTAATAATTTCTTTATGTAGCCAGTGAAATGGTCAGTAAAATATTTACTCATTAAATTATTCTTCTTCTATAAATGTAGGTAATTAGACTTCTTTACATTTCTTATAATTTTTATTTCAACTCGAGCAAAAGCAATCACTTGAATAAATGACTTTTTTTGCTTATTTTTATGCTTATTGGTCGGGCAAAAGATGGCAAAAGACTGTACAGAATTCCATACATTTGCATAAGCAGAAAAAGTGTACTTCTTCAATAAGTTGATTAATGTTCAGGTTTTCATTTTCTTTTACAGGAAGATGAAAATGAAGCTGAAGCAGAAAATCCATCTCAGGAGCTGAATTTGGAACAGAAAAAATCAAAAAAATAGGAGATTGCTGTCTTGTTTGAAATATTTGCAAGTTGTGTAACAGTGGTTATAGTTTCTCATTGTAAAATTAACAAAAAAGTTCTCAATAAAGTCATTGAAAATTAAATTCATGGTGCACTGGGGAATTAATTAAGTAGCTCCTGGTGATATTCTTGATTACATTAAAAGCTGAATTGTCAGAACTGAGTACCATACCAGTAAAATTCTGAAAGCTTTTTGAACACGTTATGGAAAGTTGATGGGTTATTCATCACTAATAGCATTTACTAAGCAAATAGGGCAATTTTATGTTTTACTCTGCAAAGCAGTGTTATCCTTAAAGGATAGTTATAACTCAGACATATTTTGGTATTTCTAAGCAAGAGCTTTGATTCTTAAAAGTTAGATAAATATGTTCTACTAAAGGAGTTCTGAAATTTCTTCTGATTGGTGATTAAAATAAATGTTTTTGAGGAGTAAATAGAGGCAAGGTTTTTTGGTATGTAAAGTACATTTCCAGAAGTAATTAGTTTTACATTTGTATTGTGATTTTTAATTGGTTTCTGGTTGCATTATACTTTCCTTTATGTAAACCTTTTCCATCTTCACGTGATCATTGTCTTTTAATGAATGTCAAGCTTTTGTCTTGATTATGCCATCTTTCTCAGGTCTAATAATTCCCTCATGTCAATCTTTCCATCCTAACAAAATAAAGTAACTTCTTTCTGTGTCATTAGACCTTCAAGTGAGTAATAAATATCTAAAATAACTTTTCTTCCTATAGTCCTAATTTTGTTTTCCAATTTACCTCTGCTTTTTAGCATGTGCAGGTCAGTAAATGGGAAAGTACAAGAAACTCAGAGGTAGATTTATAGCCTGATAGTTGCACAGATTGCAGTGAAGAAACAAAAAATCTCACTGATTCTCTCTTAGGTTTAAAACAGCACTCACTGAAGTCCCTTCAGTGACGTTTATCTTGCTCTAGAGAAACTAATTGTCTTCAGCTGAAAAAGTTCACTTCTTTTCCCACTCTTCTATACTTTTACTGTTACTTTTTGCACTGAGTGTTAAATCAGATTGTAAATAGTATCCACCCTCAATTTTATCCTCTGTGTAAATTATATTTTCAGGTATTTTAAAAACAACATGCCTGTGCTTAGGCAATATATTTTATAAATTCTTTTCTGGTTCATGAGGTTCAAATGTGTGTAGCTCATGGACAAATTTCAATCACAATTACTCTACAGGAGTTTAATAACACTAGATCTCATTTTAACGAATGCAGCTATCATGTAAATTAACATATAAAATAAATTCAGCATTGGTCCATTTGGTGCAGATCAACCACTGTAGCCATCTCAGAGGGGAGGGGGAATATGATTTTCTCTTCACTGCAGTGGAAGAGACAGATTTAGGGAAGACAGAAGCAGAGTTTTACCATGCAGGACCTTAGGGACAATTCTCTGTGCAGTGATGTGAAGGATCACAGGGTGGGTGAAAATGAAGAGAATGGTTTTCATTTTTTCAGACTAACCCAGAAAACTGTAGTTCTCAGAGCTTAGTTCTCAGGGTCTGAAGAGGGGCAGGGTGTCCAGTGGAACAGGCTGAAAGGCCTCTGAATTTTGAAGGACAGAGCTAGTAACTTACAAAAAAAAATGTAAGAGAATGAAGTTTTACATGGGGCTTACAAAAAGGAAGTCTAATGACAGGGGGAGTTACTAACTGGGATGAATTGGCCTGGACACGCCATGGCCTTTCAGCCTGCACTTGATGCACTTTATGTTCAGGTTTATCCTGTCTGAAATTAACAGATAGGGCTTCAGATGTGCAAAATATTTATATCTTTATATAATCTTATTTCCCTACAGTCCCTGGCAGAACATTTGTCCTATTGCTGTGAGTCTAAGCTCTGTGACAGCGCAGGACTGTGTAGGTGTGTGAGAAGAGAAGGGTGGTTATTCTGTGTTTAGGTTTTGCATGAAAATGCATTACTTGGGTCTTGAACACCTGAGTGAAAAAATAGTTCAGACATTGAAAGATACCATTTGCTTCCATTTGATGCATAATCCTGATGAGCTTTAAAGGAGTATTTCCATGTCTTTCCTAAGCTCTTCAAAAATTTAATGTGAACATACAATTACATAAGCCATACTTTCAGCTAACTCCATCACCGGAAGTCTACAGTCAGTGCTGTTAACCTGTCCCTTGGTTGCGTTATTTACTTCGAAAGTCAAACATGGAAATTTAGACATTTTCACTGAAAAATAATAACCAGTACTTCTACTATAATCATCTGGGATGGAGATTGAGACAAATGTGGCTGAAATGCAGACTGAACTTCATCCCTTCCAGAAAAAGGTAGGAGACTGATTTTAACAACTTGTTTGTAGATATGTTTATTTAATAGAGGGTGTTTAACTGATAAAGATCAAATGGATCAGATGAAGATTATACCAAATAGGTGACTTTATTTCCTTTATTTTGAATCTGTTCTAGTTAAAATCTGCAGCTGAATTGATTTTTGTGTATTCTTGAATTTTCAAACTACCAGAATGAATTACATTTTCATCATATTTTTTTTAATCAGTGTCCAGAGGTTTTTTTGATACAATGCACTGGATAAAGCAAATGGCTGCAACACTGCTACGTTGCTATGACATGATGCTTCTGAGTGTTACTCTTCAGCAGAACTAAGGTGTAAACCTTATTCTTAGCAGAATATTGTAACTTTTGTTAAAGGTGTGTCTGTGTTGCAGTCAAACATGAGCCAGCTTGACTACTGAAAACATCTGACGTCCCTCAGAACAAAGTTCAAAGCCTATCTGAATAAGCTCCAAGTCTAACTTAGAGCTGGGAAGAGCAAAAGCTGAGACAGCTTTAATTAAGCTGATTGCAGTCACTTTTATGGAGAACTATATTCTTTGTATGCAAATACACACAGACACCCCTCTGTACATGTGCCCAAGCAGCCAGTTATAATGTCCTTTTTATTTCTCTTTCCCTCTATTCTGTTATTTAATACTAAGAGTCACATGCTGCTCGGGAAGTCTAGATGGAGAACGACTTATTTCCCACTACATCCCTCTCATGCATGACAGGGATGATGCTCCCCAGTTGGGAATTGCAGTTTTCTGGATTGCGTTAGTGATAGCTATTTTAGGGTGGCTTGGGGGATAATTATGTTTTCTGTGCTTGAGGAGAAACTGTCATTTTCCTCGTATTAAAGCAAATTCACTGCTTTTGTGCAGTTAATGATGGATTGCTGTTGGTTTTTGTACTCAGTCCTCCATGTTTACTCTTTTCCCTCCTGTGGAACAGCAGGCTCTGGAGAATTTTTTGGACTCCAACACTGTTTTCTATTACAGACAATCACTTTGTCCTCAGAGAAGAGCAAATTTCTCTATTACTATAATTTTTGTTCTTAGAAAATTATGTCTGCCTTTCCACTCCCTGATAGGGGTATCAACAGTTTGAGGTGTGGAAGTTCTTGTCAATCACTAAGAGTAATATTTCTGATTTATGAGAGTGTGACTTATGCTTTGTTGTAGATATATGTGCAATGGTTTGTTATTAAATGAATCTCCTTAGTATATTACCTAATTGTTGTCATGCAAGGATTCTTATTCAGAATGCTATATTCCTACATTAAAGATAGGACTCCAAATGATTGGCATGAGCTAAAAAATCAAAGCTACTTTTGACACAGATGCTGTTACTTTCCTTTTTTTTGCTTCACTGACATAGAAATAGTTGGATCTAAAATTATGTGCAGTCGTAAGGATTCTGGACAAAAGCAAATGTATCTTGGTATTTTAATTCCAGCGTATATGTAACTTTTTATGATTAAATGAGTCACGTCCAGAGTATTTTGCTTTTTTCTTAATGATACATTGAAATGTATTGCTACACTGGACATTTGGTGCTCATTTAGGTTCATTCTCCTGAACAGCACAAATTGTAGTGCATTATGTGCACCAAGTGTCACATACAGTAGCTAATCCTAATACAATATTCATTGTCTGCTCATTAGAAAGCATTTCTATACCTGTAAATTAAGAAAACTATTTACCATGATTATTCCCTCACAGGAGCTTCAATATTTGCACAGTAGGAATTTTTGAAGGGAGAAAACCATACTGACAGAGCAGTATCTCACTTCAGTGCTTCTTCCTTATTGCAGTCCCATAAGCCTCGTAGTTGGTTGCTCTGCATCACGCTGCAGAAACTAACTCTCCCTGACATTAGGCTGGATAGGTTTTACCCTGGTTTTACTCTGAAAAGTGAAGATTGATTAGAAACTGACTCTATTTCACATGACCTAATGAAAACAATTTTTACAATGAGCAAACGACTTCTATCACCTATCTAAGGCTGTAGAGTGAAATCATAGCAGGTAATAAATGTTTCCCCACTGTGAATTCAGTGTGGATTCTGCAGTGATGTTATCTGGGGAAGGAAGTGAAATGCTGAAGGCAACAGCATGAAAATGCATGCAGCTATGGCATAATTCTGATTTGTTTGGAAGAACTATTAATTTCCTTGTTACAAAGCCAAGTAAGAGCAACCCTTTAAAACTGTTGAACCATGAAAGCCATTTCCTTAAGGGTTTTAAATTTGGGAACAGAGTCATGAAATTTATAGCTTTGATGAGATATTCTTTGCCTGCAGTCAGAATGAGAGCCAGATCATTGGTTTCCCAGCATGACACCTATGTATTCTTGTGTGCACTAGATATCATTAGGCTCATAATAACACAGCTATCATCACATTAACGTCTGAAAGGTTCAGTTTTGATGCTTGTTTTAAGTCTCATTTATACCTACAGCATACAAAACAGCTGAATAAAATCAAAAGCTATATCTTACCTATATTGTGCTACTGTTATGCACTTTAACCAAAAATACAGTAATTTTATGCCTGATCAAATTTTTATTATTTTATTTTTCCTGCCAAGTCATGTTGTTTTGAAAGAGCTGCAGTGATGAACTAATAGCATGCCACAAATGCAGTAGCAGATAATGGTACAGTGAAACCACTTTTTTTCTGGTTCATGCCAGTAAGGACAGTAGGGAGCAACATATACATATTGGCCTAATAATTGTAATTTTCAGCATAGTATTGAAAATTTATGTACTATGTCTGCCATCTTATGGTAGAGGAGAAGTGTGTGTCATAACAAGCCGATGGCACCTCATTTCTTGTATTCTTTCAGGTAAAGCAGTGCAGACTGTTGTGTTCTAGCAAGGCACCAGCAGTTCGAAGTCACACAAAGAAGGAAATACAGCTGAAAACAATTTAGGTCTTCACTGCTCTGCTACATATTCTGCGAGTTTCTATTGAAAAAACAAAGTATATCACTTTACAGCATGAGGTTGTGCAAGACTTACAGTGAATATCTTACCATTTGCATCAAATGAAATTTGCAGAGAGATACCAAGAGAAATCAGCTTTTATTCTTCCCTGTGATTGAACAGTTGGAAGAGTTTGGGAGAAACATCTTTACTCTCATAATGAATAGAAGAAGTCTAAAGCACCAATACAGCAAGTCCAATAAGTTGTGGCTTACAGGCAAATTACTTACTACTTTGATCTGAAAAGTTTTCTCCAGATCAGTGTCAGAGCTTTCATTCGGTACATGGGAGGCATACCTGTGGGAGTTCTGGCAAGAGACAGTCTGCAAGTTGGGGCTGTAACATCCATTGAGTCAAAAGCAGCCAATTCTAGTGATTTAGAAAGAAAAAAATACAAAGCTTGAGTCATCAGAGGTTGTGAAGGCTACATGAGACAATATTCTGCAAGAGCTTAAAACCCTTATAGAATAAGAAACACTAATTAGCAGCTGAGGAGATGGGATTTATGAAATATAAGAGTATAATAATAATGTTACCCACAAGAAAGACTTCAGGATGTTTTCATTTTAATTGTTGAAATGCAGTTTCTTAGTATTTATTTTAAGGATCACTGCTTCAGTCACCAATATCTGAATATTTTTTACTCAAAATCAGGCCTTTTTTTAACAACTTGCTATGAAAGATGTGTTATGAAATAACCTTTTTTTCTTAAATATTTTAAGGATCAGTTGAATTTTTTATGTCTTTATATCTTCATACATCAAACTCTTTCAACTATTGAATCAGCTGCAGTAATATGAAATGTTTTGTCCCTGAAAAGGAGTGCAGTATTCATTCTTAGTTACAAACATAATGCCAAGTAGTTAGGTGAAAAATGGCCTTTCTGGCCCTCATTTGTTCCATAAAAGTATCCTGACCCTTTTCTGAATCCAAGCATAGTGTAGATAATACATGACATTAATGTATTTAACCTGCATTGCTCATTATCAAATTGTCTTTAATTGCTAAGTAGCTTGCCTATGTAAATCTGTGTGAAATCACACTGTTGATTCCCATTTTTAGGATTTGAAGTCAAAACAAAACTGAGCCTACCTTTCCTTCCTTGTAGATAAAACATTTTTAGACCAGCCAGGGGAATTGTCACCTTTCAGAGAAGCAGGGTGAGGCTGCTGCCAGCAGGAAGGGACAGCAGCGCAGAGAAAAGACTCCTATTCCCCAAAGCTTTGTTTTCATTACAAAAGACAACAGCCTGAAAAGCCAGGCTGAAGGAGAGATATGATTTGGTTTATGTTCTTTTAGCACATCCCTACATATTTTTCTGTATTTTTTTGTCCTTTGTTAAGAGAGGAAGGAATACAAGATTGCATTGCTGAATGCTTAAGTTATTTAGTGGGCCAGTGTTGGGTTTGCATGGCCAAGCTTTGGTAGTGGGGGGGCTACAGGGCTGGCTTCTGTGAGAAGCTGCCAGAAGTGCCTTCCATGTCTGACAGAGCCAATCCCTGGCAGCTCCAAAGAAGGATGTGCCTCTGGTCAAGGCTGGGCCAATTAGAAACGGTGATAACGCCTCCGTGATAACAGATTTAAGAAGGAAAAATAAATAAAATATATTGCACAGTTTTAATTGTGGCAAGAGAAGAGCAGGGTGAGAATACATGAGACGAACAACTGTGCTGACATGAAGATCAGTGGAGAAGGAGGGGCAGGAGGTGCTCCAGGTGCCAGAGCTGAGGTTCCTCTGCAGCCTGTGGTGGAGACCACGGTGAGACAGCTGTGCCTCTGCAGCCCATGGAATATCACGGGGATGCAGAGATCCATCCACAGCCCATGGAGGAGACACACACCAGAGAAAGTGGATGCTTGAGAGGAGGCTGTGAACCCATGGGAGGCTCACGGAAAGAGGAGCCCATGCTGGAGCAGCTGGTCCTTCAAGGACACCATGGAAGGATGACCCACGCTGCAGCAGTTTGCAGAAAGCTGTTGCTCTCTGTTGTGTGATGGACTCACTCTGAAGACATTCATGGAGAGCTGTCTCCTGTGGGAGGGATCCCATGGTGGAGCAGGGGAGCAATTCTCCCTGAGTATCAGGATGAAGCTACAGGTGGTGAACCGACAATAACCCCTATTCCCAAAACCCCTGTGCCTCTGGGACAGGAGGTAAAGCTGGGAAGGAAGGAAGGAAAGGTGGGGGGGAGGTGTTTTTAGATTTTATTTTACTTCTCATTATCCTGCTCTGATTTTGTTAGTAATACATCCAATTATTTCTCTAATTCTAGCCTGTTTTGCCCAGGATGGTATTCAGTGAGTGATCTCTCCCAGTTATCACCTCAACTCATGAACCCTTTGTTATATTTTCTCCCCCCTGTCCAGCTGTGGAGGGCAGTGATAGAGAGGCTTTGGTGGGTGCCTGGCATCCAGCCAGGGTCAGCCCACTACAGCCCCATGGGAGTGCAAATAACAGACCTCGTCTCAGTGAATACTGTCCTTGGGTGCAAGCAGTTACAAAATTGCTTCTGACCATCTCATCCGCAGGAGGCAGCATGCAAACATTGCTTTGCTTGGTGCTGCACACAGTAATCGATGCACACTTTTATTGTCTTTTGAAAAGCCATGCAGATGTAAAGAAAGATTCTTAGAATAATCTTTTAATTTTTAAATTTTTTTTAGGTTATCCGCACCCAGTTATTCATAATGAAGAGTCTTTCAGAGACAGACTGAGTCTATTAAGTAATGTCAGCACCACCTATATGCAGGCACTCTTGCCTTGCAGGTATTTTCTGAGGAGTGAGCTGGTCTGGTCTTCAGTAGCTTTGTTCTCAGCCCCAGGAGCACCTTACTAGGTGGTTTTGGGCAGTAACTCCTCCTGGATCTGCCAGAGCAGTGTTCCACGTTGTGGCACTGTCGTGACTGCTGCTCTGTTCTCCTAAACCAGGGAGTGTAGGGGATGCAATGCAGCCCGCTCGCCAGTATGGTAGCTCAGTCCCTCAGCCACAGTTCAACAATGGTCAGAGCATCAATAACTGTGAATTACCTAGACCAGGACAGGACTGATTTGATGGTGAAAGTTTGGCATCAGCAGCAGGGAATTTGGCACAAGTAAAAGTAGTCCTTGAAACTAAACTATTAGTTTTTCCATTAATAACTGGCAGCTAGGCCTTTGGACCCACATTTGATCATCTCATAATTTCATTCTCAAGCTGGTATGATTTTGCTGCCCGCACCTGAGTAGGAAGTTGTGGCTTGTTGATGTGATCATAAGGCCTGCTACCTTTCTGCTTTTCTTCAGGGATAGAATTCTGTATAACATCAGACCCCAAAACTGACTGAAGCTCAAGTAAAGATAATGTCTCACTAAAGAAGGAAAACCACACAAAGCTATCATTCTTGTTGGTCTCTGGTATCAATTTAAATACAAATTTTTGAACAGCCACCCTGCTTTTGCCATGTAGCCTGGTACTGTCCTTTTTGCAAGGATTTCCTCATCTGGGCATGCTGCCACTGCTGAAGTCATGCAGGCTCACTTGATTTAGGTTCCCTTACCTCAAAAGACAACAGTTCCAAGTGTTTTCTGAGAGGACACCGAGGCTGAAATAATTTCCTACCTTCTTGCTGTACAGTGCTTATTCACCTTCAGAGAGTACCAGAGTTTTGCAGTAGGGCAAAACCCATCTTTAAGGCATGACAAAAGGCTGAAGGTATAACGCTTTTAACAAGGAAAATCACTGCTTTCTAGGACTGATTAATTGATAAGTAATTTTTCCTGGGTACACAATCACCTTGAGCGGTTAGTCTTGGCAGCTAGAAGCATTTAGATTATTTTAAAGCGAAATATTTATTAAACACCAGTGGAGTGCATAGTTGCTTAAGAACATGCAAATTCATGGCCTACTCCCTTCATTCACTGTGAATGAGAGTTTTTGTCATAGATATTTGTCATTATTGTGGGATCGGTTGTTAATTACAGTAACAGCTCATCATGTAGCTGAAGCCCAAATACTTAGGAACAGTAAAAATGAATGAGAATAACTTGGTCTTTATTCTGTTCTGAGTTAAAAATTAGTGTTTGGGAGGTTTTGGCTGTAGCCTGTGAAATGTTTTCTGATTAGTTCTGGTTAACTCTGGTGTGGTTAATTTTCTTTGTTCAGTGAAAGTACCTTACAAAACTTAAAAAATTTCATCATTAGCCCTGAAAGTTTTGTGCAAAGGAAATTTCACAAACCTGATAGTATTGCACAAACACTACAGGATTCTCATCAAACAGTGACAACAGTGACCATTTACCTTAGAGTAAGGATCAAAATATGTAATTTTGTTTTAGTATTTTGACTGTTAACACAAAATTGAGTGACATATCAAATTTTAATACCAAGGCTCACTATTAACCATGTTAATATTTGACATGTTATTTAAAATTTTGATGTCTAAGAATCTTAAAACACAGCTAAAATGTAGAAGGTAAAAAATACCCACAACTGCTACTTCCCCATCATTTATTCTAAGTGGAACAGATCTATAGAGTATGAATGGTTTACCTTTTGAGCCATCTGGAACTGCAAAGGCAAACAATAGTATCTCAGGCAATGTTTTAAAAATGAAGAAATGAACTAGTTCTCCAATCGAGTTTAGATAAGTAGACTTTTATCTCTACCACAAATGTTAAAAATAGAAGAATAATGGTTGACATTATGCATTAAGGTTCTGCCTCTAGTATTGATAGGAAAATCAGATATATCATTGACATATCAAACCTACATCCATTTCATTATATTTGTTAGTCTAGACATGCAGTTCAGTGGACAGAGGAGTGGTGTTTTTCAAATATTTTTTTCAAATACTGAAGTACATACCATTCATAAAGTATGTGCAGTGAGAGAATTGCAGATCTCTGACACAACTGCAGCTTTGCTATTTTTGAAATCTTGCAGGAACAAATAGGAACAAACTTCAAGCATAGCAGTAGAAATACCACTGCCCCTCATGATCATGGCCACTAAAAATGGAACAGTCAATTTGCTGTTTGCCCAAGGTGGCAGTGAAGAGCTAGAGAGTTGCAGCAATTAGGTGACAGTTTTGGTATCAGTGCCTTTGAACTTGTACCACTAGATTTCAAAGATCTTCGTATTTTAAGTAAAGTTATTTTCTTTTCAGGAGCATAGTGCCATTAGAAGTCAAGTTATTATAACACTTTTGATTTATATTTCACTTTGAAATAGTTTTTCCTTTGCTTTTTGGAGCACTGTTTTGTTTATGGCACAAGGAAACAAGCATCACCTTTGTTTGCCTATTTTAGAATTAATTCTAATTTTACATCACAGCCATGTGTAGTATATGTATCCCCTAATACCTGATACTCAAGCCTTTTCTCAAAATGATCAGCTGCTTTTCTAACTCTGGATATCAATTAAATGTAATGTTTTTTATATGTACACATATATAAAAATCTGTATTATGTTTCCTTCAGTCACACAGGATTATAGTTTGTGCAGTCTCCATCCTTAGTAGAAAATGCCCTGAGCAAACTGGTGTGATCTCAAGCTGACCCATCTTCGAGCAGGAGGGGTTGAGACCCCTCCTGAGCTGCTTTCCCACCTGAATTATTCCGTGATTCTGTGATTCTGTGATAAATATTTCATGTATATATACTTAGCAGCTTGAATGTGCAAAAAGAGAAGGTAATGAAACGCTTCTCTTTTAAAGTCCAAGTGTATCTGTTTTCCCTCTGGGAATGTGAGAGAAGACATCACTTTCCCGTGCATGACCCTGAGCTTCACAGTGCATTCAGTGACCCAACTCTGAGCAGAATCCAGGCACTGCCCTGGGCTCTGCCTGTCCAGGTGAGCTCTTGGGGCCAAGACAGATACTGCCTTCTAAAATATGACTTATAGTGCAACTTTTCTGCCTCTAAAAATTAATCGCGGATTTTGTTGCTCCATTTCAGAGTGTGCCAGCAACTTGGGTATTTGAGTTTATTGATTAATTGTTTATGTTGTCAGAAATATCTGATAATGGAGATAGATTTGAGGGTTTGGGTTTGGATGCTTTTTAACTTTTTCCCCCGTCCTTAAATTTTTGACTCAAACATATACAGACTTAGGCGGAGCTTGTGGAGCTCAGGCTGACACAATTAAATGTCACTAAGCTCTGGCAGTGATAAGGAGCTTCAAGAACTTTTTCTAATTCCTTTGTGCTTGAGTCCTGCTCTACTGTCCACCAGTTCTGTGTTTTGAAAAGTCACTGACCTCTGGACTTTATCGCAAACCATACAAGCTTAAACTTGCAAGATGATACGTACATGGCAGTCTCCCAGATAAACCTTGGGAGGCATTGATATTTCTGAGTGTATGGCTAGTTTGCAAGAGAACAGTGTTAAAGGTTTATTTTTGTTCTATTGTTCTTTCCTTGTTTTACTTCCATCAAGGGAATTATTTTTTGCATCTCTTTATTTTACCTCTTACCATAGAAAAAACAACTGATTAATACCAAGTAAAAAAAAAAAAAAACAACAAAAAACCAAAGGTAAAGTTATAGCAAAAAATAATATGTCACCTTTAGATAATAATTTACTAGAATTCCTCCATGATGTATATAACGTGTCAATAAAGACTAAGAGTGTAGTATTTATGCAAGGAAAGCAGTGTGGCATAAGGAGGCAATCCTCCAGTGAAGCAGTAACTCCAGGAGATCCAATTCATCAGAAGCTTTTTGACATCTTTCCCTTGGGCCAGGTCAATTGAAACTAAAAGCATTGCAAATGTCCCATATTGAGGGCTGTTGAAGACAGCAGTGATCTGCATTTACAAGCCTTTGCTGGCTGGCTTATCTTTGAAGCACTATTGATTACCTCATGAGGAAGAGGCTGTATATTCTTTCCCTTCTGCCAGAGTCAGGTAAGTTATGTGGGCACAGGTAATAGAAGCAGTGAATTTGGGGGGAAAAGAGATCTATGGTGAAGTAAAGTACAATGGACACTCTGATGTCAAGAAGAGTGCAGTGATAAAAAAAGAGGGGAATGATCAAGCCAAGAACTCCAGCGAGTTAACCTATGTTAGCATGGCAAGCAACAAAGCCATTCATATGACAAATTATTATACCAACTGTCTTGTTTTGCCTTCCTAAATTGTTCTGTGCCCATATGCTTTGGAAAAAGCTGATTTCCTGTGTCTTTGTAAGCACATCACCATGGCAGAATGGTGTGGATCGTATGTCTTCTTACAAGCTTCACATAGGGAAGTTCTTAGTTTATTAGTGCAATTGTCTTCTTGGGGACACAGTAGCTTGGGAAAAGTTTTAGTGTTCTGCTCCTGCAGAGATGGTAATGTAGATTTCTAATAGTAAGAAAAACTTGCATATTTCATGAAAACCTACCCAATAAAAATTCCTATTGAAAATATTTTAGACGTTTATGTAATAAAATGAAGTTGTACTATGATAGAACTCTAATCAAATTACAGTTATTTTCATTTGACATAAAAAGAAATTTCAAATTCTTGCTGTTTATCAACTTAACTTTCCTAATTGAAGGAAATGGTTTGTATGTGCTGTAGAGGATATGCAAAGCACATTTGTATTGCCAAATCAGCCTTTTCAAGATCGTTGCACAGTAGTCACTGTTGAATGGCCAGCATTCAATACAGAATGATTCTTCTGTATTTAAAAACTGCTGTTTCCATTTCTTTTCTTGTCTAAAACCTAATTTGACCTGTTGATTCAGCTCATAGCAAAGCAATTGAATAAGAAACCTGACAACAATTTATTTTTGTATGCTAATTATACATAGTAAGCAAAGAGGTGCATAATGACTAAAGGCAGAACATGCTGGCTTTATGGTAAATTTATGTATTTTTATTATGCCTCTCCATAGACACTCTATAGAATAATAGGACTGCTGTAGTGAGAAATGAACATCAAGTTGTTTGTTTCATGAAAATGTCCAGTCAAATTCCAAATAAATTGCACAAAGATATGGGAACTTTGCTTGCTTACAATATTGGGCAAACAGTGTCTGTTTCTTGATGTGACTGATTTTTTTTAAACTTTTCATCTATAAAATTACTTGAGGCTTCTATTTTGACATTGGACATTTCTTAATTTTCAAGTCACTACACACAAAAGAATTTTCATTCCCATGTGTGAGAATTCAGCAGAGACTGGTTTTAATAGCATCAAGTATTATAACAAAACATTTTGATTTCAATACTGCCTCTATTTATCCCAGCAGGAAAACTCTTTTTTCTGAGTAAAAAAAGGAACTAGCTCTTGTACTTGCTAATTGCTGTACCATTCCCCAAAGCTTATCATCACTGAGGTCTAAGTTTCTCACGGAGAACTTGACTGGAAAGAAACACTCAAATAAAGGATATTTCCCATTAAAAACTAGCAATTTATAGTCCACATTCTCATAATGCCTGTTATCCTGTACATATGTACACATGTACGCAGAATGTAATTAGACCTGGAACTGCAATAGCAATGCCAGTCTAGTGATGCCTTCTGACTCACCGCTTGGATGTTTGTTTAGCAGCACAGCATGAAGAGCCACATGAGTGACATATGCAAAGTTTGAAGTCAGGTTTTGATTATTAAATGATGAAAATGTGTGCTTCTATTTGAATCCATTCCAGGGCAATCTATTTTTAAATTAATAACGTATAAAAAAGCCAAGTAATTTTCCCACAGTGATTAATGCTTAATTTCTGAGGGCTTTTACCTAAGACCATGTGTTTAGTATGTAATAAAAAACTATTTGCATATTCATAAGAACATGATCTTATATTAAATTAGATCATATTCACCCTGTGATTGTGCCTTACAGCCCAAGTTCTTTTATACTGAATAGCATCAAAATCACAGAATGTTGAATTATTTGTTTCATGTATACCAGGAGATTATGTGAAGCAAGAAGAAACCAGACATGTTTAAAAAATACTATATATGCAGATGAAGGATAGCAGTGTGTTCTGGTTTCAGATGGGAGGCACTCTTAAAGTCGACATATATGGGGTTCATACAAGATGTGACTGGTTTAGTTCAGAATTTAAATGACTACTACAGTAAGTAAAAGAACGTTTTGATTAGGAAGATAGTTTTTTTACAAAGAGGACAAGAGGCTCTAGGTTCCTATTGCAGCAAAAAGAAATGTTGGATTCCATGCCAAAGGGTCTGGTAAATCAGTAGATAAAATGAAAGAACTTAGTGAACTTGCTTTCATAATCTGTCATCTAAAGAGTCTCTTTTCAATACAGAAATGCTGTATCCAAGTATTGCAACTGCTGCAGAGTCCTCTTGACATGACCAGGATCTACACCTGACCACACAGACACATTGGCTATTTATGTAACCCTCAGGTACACATCTTGTTACATTTACTAGATAATACAAAGTGTTACTACAGCAGATATCTGACTCATTCCCAAAATGTTCTCTACATTAGCATGTGTATTTTATGTACAAAGATAATTTTTTGGGGTTTTTTTCCTGTGTCTTCTCAAAGGTTGGAAAGACCAGTTCATCTGCCCTTAATGATTGATCATAGGAGAAATCTGATGAGCTTTGTATCTGGAATAGTACCACATTAAATAACAGTATATCAGCTTTGAATGATTATAAAAATTGTACTGGTAGGTAAAAAAACTTATATTTTCTGTTCATTGTTCAGTCTTGGCAATAAATTAATTATCCCATATTGAAAAATAAATAGAATTTTTCTACTTACTTCCTCTTATCAGTAGAATGTTGCCATCACCTTTTTGCCTGTTTCACTGATCTTTAAATGACGCAAAATATTAATGAGTTTGAGGGTTATTTTCAAGGAGAGTTTTTTTGTGTACTGCCTATATTTTGTTTAACAAAGAAATATTTTCTGCTTTGAAGGCTGGACTTACTCTACTTCTTCTGCTCTTTGTGATCATAAATGGTTGATGTGCAATTTCAAGGAACAGCTGTAGAAATCTTTTTCAAGTAGGTTTCATTCTTGACCTCTGGTAATTTCGATACAAACTGCTGAATTTCAAAGTTCTTTTTTGATGTGTGTTGAGCATGGGCATCTTTCAGCATAGTCATATCAAATCTTTCCTCTTCTTCTGATGTTGCACTGACCCATGGTGATTTTTTTCATCCAGCCTTTATAATTTTGAATGGGTTTGTCTGGTACTGTTTAAGCTTACTTATATCTTGGTTGTAGCAGTGATTCAGACAGGCTTTGAAGAACTGATGCTTATGTATCAAACAGATAAATGCTTTCATAAATGCCTAGAATGCACTGTGCTTTCATCCTCAGTTATTTCCAGGACTCCCCAGAGCTGCTAGTTTTGTTTTTAATTTGCTTTATTCTTATGAGTATTCATTGGACAGCGTCTAATTCATGATGCAAAACACTGTACCATGTCCTGATGGTTATACATAGATAGGGATTGGTTCCTTTTCTTCCCTCAGGGGATAAGTTGTAAAATATTAACACATAGATATTTTGAGGCATGCTGTTAACACAATTTGTTTCACTTGGCATCTTTTTCATCCAGGTCCTGGACATGATTGTATGTGCAGATAAAATAAATTTCTCCCCTCATATACACAACAAATTGCTCTATTATTCTACAGTCTGCCCCCCCACACAGTAGGGGTGTTCAAGCACGTGACTCCTCTTATTTACATGTATTTAACATATTGGGTCTTTGGCAACTGAACCCTCAAAGAGGCTCCTGGCACCTGAGGAGATGGCTGAGACCCAAAGGAAATATATTTAGGGGATGCTTGAAGTGCTTGACCATTTGCAGGCTCCAAAGCCTTGGGGGATTTAAATTCTAGGGTTAAATATGCAGGTAGTTAACTTAATTGTGTTTTTTAAAAAATTATATTAGTTTTACCAGGCATTGATTTTGCACATCCAAATTGTCTGAGGACTCCCAACTCAACTGATCATTTTCACAACCTTCCTAGTCTGGAGTCATTTGAGATAACACACCTAGAAGTAAGGAGAGCTGTATTTGCAAAGAGCAGTGACACTAAGGGGTGAGGGATTACTGTGAGAGCGCTGCCAAGATCATTTCAACAGCATGAAAACTGCTGATAAATGCTGTGGAAAAACCTGAAGTCCCCAGTTCACGGAAGCCTGCTCGACCAGATAGGCTTGAACGGCTGCCAGTGTGTGAATCAGATGTCACTTGGGTTTGTGCTAGAGGAGACAATCTGTTTCAGCAGCACCGGAGCTGAAAAGAGGGAATGAATCAATGGGAAGAGACTCCATACACAATGTCCTTTTCATGTTACCAGGAAAAGCAGTCTTATGCCAAATTACTCTGGGATCAGGCTTGTGCCATTTACCTTATTGGAAAGCAATAGCTCCCCTTTATCAGTCAGTACAGTGCTCATTTTCATTCCTATCTTTGCATTAAAGAAAGGGATATGGTTTCTTTGAGAATAGCATTGAATTAGGTTTCATTCTGCGAGGCCATGCAACTGTTGATAAATAATTCTGTTTGCCAACATTTAAATCACTTATTTTCATGATAAGGAGAATTTAGATTTTCTTTTGAATTGGCTGAAATTTTATCAGTTGCAAGTTCTGTTCTACCCCTGGGGTCTCTCTGTCCCGCTTAGCAAAAATGCCAAATTAGAGAGCAAAAGAAAATACTTTTCCTTTTTTTTTGTTTCAAGCTTTACTCCTCCTCCAGAAATGAAAACATGCAGTTGCACAGACACACACTCCATCATTCTGAATTCTGGCTTTGGTCATTGCAAATGGCTTGAATTATTTAAAACATAAATACATAATTACTGGGACCCAGTAATTTTTTATATTTAGCAGTGGAGATTAACTGTGTTCCCACCACGGCTCTAGTTGGCCATCTTTTATGTTCAGGTTTGGTTTAGGTAGTTTTCAGATCTCTTAACTATATTCATTAATTTTCTCCTTAACTGACCTTTAAATAATTACCACTTTCTCTCAAGAATTTGAAAAACATTTACATTGGATGCAGACAGAAAAGAAGAACTTTGAGTGATCTGTCCTGCTATTCAGTGAAAAGCCATTCAGAGGTTTAGTTTTCTGAGGGGATAGATTATTGCTGAGTGATACATTTGTAGTTGATATTAACCAAGTAATCCTTATATGGAAGCAGCCAGGATGGCAAACAGTGGTTCCTGAATAGGGAGACTGGGCACAATTATAATTCATTGCCTCATTGCAGTGCTTTTATCCTTCCCCATTGGCCATCTTTCGAAATAAATTTGTTGGTTATTTACTAATCAGCAAAGTAGGAAAGTTGCTTTCAGGACAGAAATGAACGATGTGTAGAATAAAGGAAGGCTTAATTTAGATTTAGAATAAATCCTTTTGGATCTTTTGCAAAATACTTTTTTCTCCCACACTGTGTGATCACATTTGTGGTATGTTCATGTCTTGCCACTTTTTAAATTATTGTACCTCTTTCCATGAAGCACTTCTCAAATTATCACAAGTGTCCCTGGTGCTATTTTTTTTCATGCATATTTTGTGTCTGTTGCTGATTTAAGCCATAAATATTTCAAAAGCTCTATGTTTAAAAAAAAAAGTCGATGATAACATATATGCAGCGTTCATAATATATAAAGACAGTTGTCTGAAATGGCCATTTGAAAGTTCTGGAAAATGAATCATTGTATTATTTATTGCAGAACTGTCTCCTTTATCAACATAATTATTATTGCTATTGATATTACTATAGGCATCCTATTATTGTAGCCTTGTGCTTATTAGATGGGAGCCTGTTTCACATTGGAAGGCAAACTTTCTACAGCTTTTTTAGCCATGCATTTGAAATATTGAGATGTATAAGGACATAGCTGCACAGAGATGTTCCTGCACCATCCTAACAACTTTTTATCCACCAGCTCTGCTTTCACCATTGTCCAGGGGCAGATCTGCAGCATTGAACCATGGCTGCCTTCTGCTGCCCTAGACATGAAGGGTAGGACTTCTGCACCAAATAGCTGAGCCCAGTGACCTCACTGCTCTCTAGCCCATAGGCACAAGTGCATGAAGAAATAGGAAGTATATGCTCCTCGTGGCCTCCAGCCCTGAAGCCTCTGAAGCACATGGGCAATGTCCAGGAGATGGTGTCATAACAGAGCCGGAGCGGTAATTGCACACTGTCTCTGGTTGGTGGCCTTTGGTGTCAAGCTTGTGACTCCAAATGCTGCATGAATAATTGAATCTCACCTGAGGTTGCCTCTCCCCTCTGCGTCCTGTTTTAAACAATTATGAGGTTGGGACCTCTGGGTGAAGACATATTACAGGCATTTTAAAACCCCGTATTCCTTTATTGCTTCAGCTTTCTGTTTCCTAATTTGTTTTTAATTTTGTAAAAAGTAAACTGCTGAGGACTGTACAGGAGCTCAGAATTGAATGGCCATTAGTTTTGTGCCTCCAGATAGGCTTCCTAGTTCTGATGTGATTTCACAATGCTGGGCAGAAGTGCCCATTACCCAGGCTGAAAGGGCAACTTTGCCAGGACCAGCACAGCAGGTCCTGTGAGCTCTGACTTACCACCCCAGTGCTTCACACAGGCTGTAGCTCTACTTAGCTGGATAACTGCAGTAATAAAAATAACAATAGTAATGTGCATTTTATTGTTCTGTTGGGGCAAAACCAGCCTGGCTGCCAACCCTACAAGTTTCATCTGGATTTCCTCCAGCATGCTCCTCAATGCCAGTGGCAAAGACTGTGCAGCTCTGATTATGCCTCATCCTGTTGCCTGCAGGTTTTGTCAGAGAGATGTTTGTGTGAAGCTAATGGGACTGTCACCAGAGCTGTGGCCCTGAGGGTCAGAGACAGTTTAAGTCTCAGGAGCACCAGTAAAGTTTCAGAGTTTGACACTTACAGAAAATAAGCAATGTATTTATACTTGCTGACTAGAAATATTTATAATTGTAATCAAAAAATTACTGGGGATGTAAAGCTTCTTGCACTTTTTGTAGGTCAGTTTTGGAAGTTTACATAGGAAGAATTATCCAGTAAGAGAATTCCAACCCACAGAAAGGTAAGTCCTGACATGTTTGTGTCTTTTGTGTATGTCAGTACATTTAACATTTTGCAGAGCTGACCAAACACAATTTTCTTTTCATAAAACAGTGAGATTGGGTGATCTGTTGTACTTTCTCAATTAGTTGTAATGAGAGACGTTTGACTACATTATTGGAAGACTAATATAATTATTGGATGCTATATTGGAAAATTCATAATGATTTGGAGCTGCTGGGAACATTTAATGAGATTTCTTGTTTTGCTTTCATTCATTTAAGTATGTCCTTTAGCATTTAGATTGGTAAAGGTTGAGATATTTTGGCATGAAAGTTTCTTAAATGCAGAATTCTTGTATAGTGGGGTGTGCTCATGTCCCAAACCTTATCTGAGCCTGATTAGAATGGAGAAAATCTATTTGGGGTGTTTCTGTCATTTTTCCATGATGAAGTTTCTGTCATAAATTACGAGAAAACTAGATTTTTCTTAATATCAGATTACTACATAATCTGCAAATTCATTACAAAAGAAAAAAAAAATACCGTATTGGAAGCTTTAAATACTCAGAATGTTCCTTGAATAGAAAAAAAAAAGGCAAAATGAAAAAGAAAAAAAGACACAACGATAATTGTTGTATGCACTCTTATTTTTAAATTCTAACTACAGCTGGTGGCTATTCAGTGCTATAAGACAGACTTCATTGCTTCATTTAAATGTAATGGTAACCCAACAAAAAATCATTTATCCTTCTGTATTAGAAAAATGAGTTCTGAAAAATAAAAGTTGTCTGCAGTTTTAAGTAAGCGATATCTTTGAGTGTAACTTTGAAGTAATTGTTTTTATGTTGTGTAATATGACCCAAATATTGTGGTTTTGTCAGCATGTCTAATAGGCTGCTCAATACCCTTGTTCTGCACAGGTCATTGAGCCCATTCATGTTCAATGATATACAGTATGAATGCTCACGGGTAGTTTGATACATCTTTAATAGAAGGTGAAGGAAATGCCACAAGTTTATTTTTTGACCTTCTGGAAGTGCATTTCCAGATGAAGTGAATTGCACTTCTAGCTTCATCAATGAAAAGAGAAATTCTGGGATAGAAAATGTTTAATTACTGCAGATAAACTTCTGAGAGCTGGCCAGTCATTTCCTGTGATTTCTATTATAATGCAAATTAAAGGAACATTTGTTTTAGATAAATTATTGTGCAAAGTGAAAGGTCATCACAAGCATTTTCATCTCACTTCTAAGTTCTTGGATTAGTTTATGCTGCTTGAACAACCTTGTTTCTGCCCTTAGTGCAAAATGCTCTGAATAAGTAGCTCTGCTCAGGGCTTTTTAGCTTGAGACTACATGAAAGAACTCTGAATAATTGATCATAAGTAATTTATACTAAAAGTTGATGTCAGTGGACATTAAAAAAATGAAAAGTGGGCAACTTACTTTCAGAAAGTAATTATTTGATATAAGAAATCATTATGATTATTATTACAATGACTAAAAGTCCCCACAGTCAATAAAATGCATATTATATTGAAGAGACAAATATGAAAAGAACCCTGAAAGCCTAGTCCTAGATGACCACTGACTTTAATAATGTAGAATGAAAATGGTTTGAGGTCATTCTGGCCCATTTACCAAGTTGCACAAAACCAAATTCGTGAGACGCAAGACAGGCAGTTCAGGCACCATCCCAGATAATTTTGGTGGAGTCCCAACATGGAGCTGGTAGAATCTAGTGGTGGTTATCTGGACTATGGAGATAATCTGTACTCTCTGACTTGTCACTGAACTGATGAGTGTGAGAAATAATTAGAGCAGTGTGGTGGAGTGCTAGTGTGAATTGAACAACCTGAGATAACTGGTCAGCTCTTGATGGTGTTGCGGGAGAAGAGTCTGACCTTGGCCATGAAGAGATGTAGGTTCTTCTCCAACGTGCCTCTTCTCTGGCAAACCACCAGGCTGTGCCTTCTTGCTCTGAAAATTGCTGGCAGAGGAGTGGGACAAGTGTTCAATGACACTTTGGTAAGACTTTTGCAGAGTTTTGTATCAGAGTTTACACAGCACAAAGGAGTTTTAAACTTAGTGCAGGTACAATGTCACCTCTCCTGAAGGACTGCATGGTGGGCTCATGTGGTGAAGTCTGGTAAAATAATATGATGGGAAGAAGTATAAAACATGAGTCTGTATTTAAGTGTCTTTCAACATGGTGTCTCTAAGATCTGTAGAAGAGGAGTCTCTTTCCCACTTGATGCCCAGGGCTCCTGCCTGGCACAACTGATGGATGGCAGATGACAGCAGTGCTTACCACTTGCACACAGCGTAAGGACTTAAAGATCACCATTGCCTGTCTCAAACACTGTTAAGGTCCCAGAGGGACTTTGCCATGAGATTAGCACAGAATAGGGTGATAGGATGGCACTGACTCCAGACCTGGTAGAGGTGAGATCTGGTTAGCATATCCTGGGTAATGCATGCAGACAAAAATTCTCACGGCGGCAAGCTGTATAAAGAAGCAACTGCTCACACACAAATCACCAGTCAAACAAAGATCACCCCAAGTTTTGGGACAGATGGCATCAGCGATCACCACAGCCCCTCTGAATGTGCCTCCATGGATACCTGGAACTTGGACTGTAAGATAAGCCCCCACAGCTGGAACTTGAGAGAAGATGAAGGTAGTACTGCTGTTTGGGTGTTATCTCAGACCTAGGGCCAGGATAACAAAGCTGGGGAGAAGAATGTATCACTGATTATGGACACAAAGAATGCAGAATTTATGGGTCACAAGGAAAGCTTGGTGGTGTGTTTAAAGCACTGATCACCACTACGGCTCTCTATGAGTGTGACCCCAGGTTCCTTACTTTGCCTAGGACGCTCCTAGGAATGGCATGCTCACTCATGCTTGTGGGTCTAGGTTCATTACTTAGGGGGGAAAAAAATCAGCCAGCAACATTGTTGTGTTTCTGTCCCAGCTTCTGCTCTTAAGAGTCTTCAGGAAATGGAGGTGGGATTATCATGAGTTACAGACTGACTTACACCTGGGTGGCATTCAGTAAGGCTTATAACATTGCCAGATTTGACAAAGTGTTTTACCAATGAGGAAAATGGCAAATGGGCAGCTCTGTGACATTGCTGGCAAATCATCAGTAATCAGTTTCCTTTTTATGGAGGAAGGAGGGTTATGAATGTGGAATAAAATGCACTAGGAGAAAGAGAACCCAAAGAGCTGTGCTAAAATGCTAATCAGCACTTAAGAGACAGAACAAAACCATTTAGAACAGGGTTTGTCTAATTAGAATTTCACTGAGGTTTAGAGATCAAATACAGTGCGAAATTTCTCCTCACCTTATCTTTGTCATATTAGTACTTGGACATGTACTCTGCAGCTTCCAGCATATTACACAGCTTATTTCCAACATAATTGGGAGGGAGTGGTGCTTCTTTAACTAGTTATTTTGCTTTTTACCCCAGGCATACTTTATTAATTATGCCATAGTACATTGCAAGCATTATAAATCTTACGGTACACATGCCAGTGTCCTCTAAATTGATCTTATGGGCATTTATGTTGATCTTTTGCCAACTCATTGGTCCAGTTTCAATTTCCAGAGTGTTTTTTAATCTAGTCTCAGTTCTATCCCTGGATTTATTGTTCCTTTTATAAGATTGATCTAAAATTCTATTTATCATTGTACTCTTGTGTTTGATAGAGAAATTTAACTGCTTGAGGGTAAATGGATAACAAATTAATAACACTTCAAGAGCAAGTTTCAGAATGAAGAAAGCTCTTTTTGGTCACTATAAGACCAGGATTTTGCCTATGGTGAGATGATGCAGTAATGCCAAAACCTTTACAGTAAGAAGGGGTAAAAGAAGGGGCTAATTGTTTTGATACAAAAGTTTGAAGAGTGAATAGATTGCCAAAATATGCTACAAGAGAAGTACAAAACCAGTTGTGAGAGCCAGCTGCAGAGTGCTCTGCCACCAGGCAGCAGGTGCCTTGTGCAAGAGAGGAGCATTCAGAGATGAAGCTCACCCACCCCATCAGAAAAGCTATAAATGAAACAAAAAAAGGCTGCAGTTAGTTTGAGGAGAGGCGGCTTTCTGGCCCTGGTTTTACAGTCAACCTAGTGCCACATGGATCCTTGCGGACACTCTGAGCGCAGCTATGGCTGCATCTTCCCTTTCCTCCCTTTTCCCAGGCCCCAGCACTCATGGATGCTGGCTGTGAGCACACAAGATGAAACATCTTTCTGGGCTCATGGTTCACAGGCCCTCTCTCATCTGGTGTTTGTGTTGGGGAGACCATGAGACTAATTTAATTCCTTTGTCTTGGCTTTACCAGACTGGTTACTCATTTGAATCAAGACCTTTTCTTGGCCCTGGGGATTTTACATTTATGTAATTCCATGATCATTAAATAGATGTCAGAAATGTTTTGTCTCCCTTATTCCCTTGCTTTTTTTTCTTATTTTCTTTTGTGAAGCAGTTTTGGTTGGCTACATGCTGAGTCTCACTCATTGCAGCATTTAGCAAGAACAGTCTGGCATATAGACTTGGCTTATGAATCCATTTTCATAATGTTCCAGCATGCACATCATGGTTTTTTCCCTGACAAGTAGGAGATTTAAAAAAATAATAATAAAAAATAAGCACATTATAACCCAGCAGGAATGATTTTTGCAAAGTTACATCTTAATGCAAGAACTACATAGTAGGAGGCTTTTTAGGTCAGCATAATCGAGTTCCAGAGTTGGTCTGGGTTTTGTTTTCCTTCATGTTTATTTTTCTAGTGCCTGCTATGGTTTGATGAACTGTACCTTGTGCGCTGTTTCAGAGACATCACAAAGAATCATCAGTTGCAGTAGGAGCACAACACTGTCAAACTGGAGCAACAGGAATTTGTGTATGTGTGTTTTGTTTCAGTGCAATGGCCCTCCAGGAAAAGTGTCAGACATTCAAAGAAATCCCTGTATAAGATCAGTTTTGTGTATATACACTTTAAAAAGCTTGCTGCTGATATGTGGGGGAGATAAGAGCAATCCTATTAGAGACCTGCAGTGCCCAGGCTGAAGAGATGCTGCAAGTTTTCATGATGCCCAGGGGAAAAAGACCCTGTTATCCCCACAGGCAGTCTTCCAACATCTGTGACCCTCATTTTTCTGTTTGGGAATTAATGTTTTCCAGTTTTTAAAGAGATTTGCAAAGGATTTTACTGATTTATAGGCTCATTCTCCTACTCAGCAAGTCACCAGTGACTTCCCCTCAGGCCCACAACACATGTGCACCTACCAGCCCCAGCCGTGCCAGTGGCTCCTCCTGCCACAGCCCACGAGCTGCTGAGCCAGATGTTTGGACCAGTCAGGGGATGAAATCCTCACTTTTCAGCAACTGACTGGAAGCTGACAGAAGCAACAGAAAACCTTTCTGCTCTTCGGTGCTGCTAGCAGGATAAACAGCACAGGAAAGTGTTTGCCAGGGAGATCATCCTCCTGTCAGAAGGCATTAAAAGGGTCTAAGCCCCCTCGGAGCCTGCTGTGCAAGAAGGGATGTGCACACTATGTCACCGCTTGTGTCTTGGTGAGCTCACACTTCAAGACACATTTTAGGTGGGGCTGCGTGCTCAGGATCTTCTTGGTCTGTTAAAATCTCCTCCTCTTCAACTTGGCCTGTGCAAAACATATGATTAGGGGCCTGAATATATATTTTTAAATTTCTCATTGTGTTTTTTTCAAATCAAATATTGCAGTGTGGCATGTACCATCAGAAAGTGTCAGAATTTATTTGAAGGTATTTTTTCTGTGTTTCTGGACTGCTTCACACAAGCAACTATGACTAATGAGCTATGAGCTTTACTTTCACAGCCTGTTCAGGGGCTACTTTGATGAAAATAGAAAACAGTGCATTTTAAGAGACAGTTTTAAATGTTTTCTGAAACAAGTATGTTCGTGTTTTAATTGCAGTCAAGGGGTCTTAGAAACAAGACGCTCTAAAAAGTTCTCTTAGTGGAATGGATGTTTCTCTAGCTTCTTATCATGATAAATCCTGTTCTTCAAAGCATGGGAAAATCCCATAAATGTTTACAGAATAAAAAAATATGGTGTATTTCTGCAAAATATTGGAAAATATAGGTAGACTATCTTTACTATAGATACAGTAATTATTTTCTTAAGTTTTGCTAAATCAATAATTTAAAATATTTAGAAGTGTTTTAATTTCCTCCTTACTCCTTCTCTAAAATATCTGAGATGAAATTAAAAATGGTCAGAAGAGTTTTCTCTTAGCTGGTTCCAACAAACAGGCCTGTTCAGTCTGAAATTTGAAAGGTTTTCCGCCCATCTGTTTTCATTTTTGGTCTTTGGCATTTTACCCACTGAGATTAAGTGATAGAAGAGGTAACATCTGTACTCTTTCCAAACCTGGATTACACTGTATGGGAAATAAACATAGGAAATTTGGGGGAATTAAACTTTTATAAAAAGTCTGTAAGAGAGGAAACTCTGTGTGTGTGTACACAGTAAATTCATGGAAATCATCTCTTGTCCTCTGGGTTTCATGCTGGCATACAGTGAAAGGCTCAACAGAAAAAAAGAGAGAGGTTGCTCTTGTTTATTTAAGATTATGCATTTTCCTAACAAAGAGCTGTTTCAGATAACCTATAATACTGGTTTTCTGCTTTGTGGGCTAAAAACAAAAAAAGGAAATCAGAGACAATAAGGGAAATTCCATTTTACGAGTAAAATCTGGAAGGAGTGTCCCTGCTTTTCCTTTTGTAGCAACAAAAATGCCACTCTTACATGGCATACTCTTAAGGCAGAGCCTTTATACACACAGGGCTTCATTTATGGCACTCCAGCTTCTGCTAAAATTAGTGACTCAGAAATAAGGCATGTAGAATTCCTTTGAAAAACATTCCTATTGCATGAATATTTCATGAAACTTTCTAGACAGATGGAAGTAGAAAACAAAAACTTGCCTTAGCTACACCAAATGTACCTCAGAATGAGAGTCACTGGGCTGTTCTCTAGAAATATGACAAAGTTCCTGTCCATGTTTTTGGAAAAAAGGACAGAAAGCCCAAGCATTGAGCATACAGCTCCAGTGACCAAAAGGAAATTGCCAATAGTTGACATTAGCAATTGTTGCTCGGATCAGCCTGAAAACTGGAGTTTCAGTGGTTCCTACTATGGGCTTCATTGTTTTAATCTGCTCCACAATAGTGTGAAACTTTGCTTGTCTTTTCAGGTGGTGGTAAAAGAAAGTCACCCACTCTTCAGGACAACTGTTAATGGCAAAAGTGAATAATCTGAATAACCTCAATAATAATCTGAATTGTGAAAAATTTACATCCATTCTCTGCTAATTCAGTGGGGAAAAAAAAAAAAAGCAATCTGTGAGTAACCCAGACCTGCTTAAATTCTTTTGTCACTTTGAGAGCATCCCTACACAGTGTTGGGCAAAATCAGTGTATATCTCTTGAAACGTTTGTCTGGGTGATTTGACCATGTCCTATCAGATGAAGAAATTCCAAATCAAAAATTTCCAAGGAATTTACATTTAATCTCCAGGAACTTTCACCAGTCCAACATAAGGGAAAAAAGAAACGTGGTGGCACTAATCATACTTAAATAACTCATGTGCTGCTCTGATGAGGTATGTGTTTTGCTGTGCAGTGGGATGTTACTGGAAGTGAAGAAATTGTTGTATAAAAAAAGTCAAATATTATAGGGGAAGCAGATGTAAAAGAGAAGTTGTTTAATAGATTAAATTGTTGAAATTATTTAAATTGTTGAAATAGTTCTTTCAGCATCTTGGAAGATCTTGAAATTTTCTGTTTCAGATTAATTAGTCACATCAAACTCTTCTTTGTGCTCACTCTCATCCAGATGGAAAACATCTGGCTTTGAGCAATCAGAGATCGTAACTGTGCTAATAGAAGATTCTGAGAGCAGTGAGAATTATTTAACATTTGTGTTTTTGAAGTACTTAAATTGTCTTTTCTTAATGATGTTTCAGCTTCAAAAATCTGAAGAAAAGAGAAAGTTCAAATACATGAGGCAAGAAAGTTCAGCGCACACATAGAAGAATATCCTTTGAAAGTCTTCAGCTACCAAGAACCATTTTTGCCATTAAGCCATGAGCAAAAAAAACTTTTTACAGCTAAGACTAAAAAGTTTCTAAATATTGTAAACTGTTGAGGCCATCTCAGAGCAATAACAAAGATTTTGCATCATGTAGATCCAAGCTAGGACATAGTAAAATTGATCTCTGGAAATCTGTACGCACTTCAAGGTTTCAGCAATCATTTTCTACTAACACTTTGCCTGTGGTCTTTATAGACATTTTTTATCCATGCTTCAGCACAGTTCCTCTGTTATGATCCATCTTAGGACTAATACGAACTTACCTTTTGGGGCAAATGTTTTTTATGTAATTTATGGAATGAAGAGCAGACAAGTTTTATATCTTTTTATTGCTTAATGCTTCATAATATGGAACAAAGATTTTACATTACATTTCAGAGATGCTGATATAAGGGAGAGGATAGGAAGGAAAATAAATGCATCTTTAATACTATGTTAATTTACAAAAGGACAAAGAATATCAGTGTTTGTTTCACTGACTTTCACAAACTAACAAGTCTTTCCGCAAATATTTAAAATTTTCTGTCAAGCATACTCTCGTCCTCTTTTGTCCTATGTTGATAGGAGAGATCTATATTATATTCTGTGTTATAATAATTCTTTAGGTAAAAATTCATTTTCTATCATAATTTCAAAATATTTTATAATCTACCATAATTTCAAATGTTTTTGCAGTCATTTTCTAAACTTTAATCCTTGTTGCCCTAGAACCATTCTATGATTATAGAATAAGACATGGGATATTTGCGGGTTAACACGGCATTCACTGGTGATGGCTTAAGTAATATGTTTTAACATTCTCCTACTTCTCATTGCAACAGTTTTAGCAAAATGAAATTATTGATATTTCAGTTTTTTAAATTTTAAAAATTAATAACTAGTTGAAGAGAGGTTAAATTTGCAAACCTGCCTGAATGGCTTTTTTTCTATTTCAGTTATGAAATAGAATGATAATTGTATGGTGTGATGAAAATATGTATTTACATATTGGGAAATCCACTCTTGCAATACTATTTAATTAGTTCCACACAGTTGTTGCTAACAATTGCTACCACTCAGTAGTGTACACAATTTAAAGAAAAGATACTTGTGGCTGATTTTGCATGTGTTCTGCTAAGACTGAGTGCTTCCAGCAGAAATTACACCACTTTCTTGTATGGGAATGATTCACTGGTACCCCTGATGTTGGAACTACGCCTCAAGTCGTTACATTTAGCCATGAGACTGAAGAAAAGGGTATCACTTCTTGGCAAAAATTCAAATGATTCAATGTAAACATGCAGAGCCTGCTTGCATTTTAGGATGTGGAAATCTGGGTGGCGCAGGGTGAAATATCTTCTCAGGAAGGGCAATTGCTGGTCACAACATGATCAGAATTTGAAGAGTTAGAATTTAAAATTAGAACAACATTTGAAGTTTCTTATAAACAAATCCCCTCCCAAACTAAACATGTTAAAACCTCCAAACCTCTTTATGTTAAAACCTCCAATTTTGACACAGAAGAGGTGATCTGAAGTGGAAGATACCAGAGACTGGAAAAGGCTGTGGAAAGATAGACAGCAATGCTGAGAACAAATGTTACAAGGGGAAAAAAGTTACATTTCTCTACTTGTTCCTGTCCTTGAATGCACTGATTATTGGATTTAACCTCCTCAGCAATGTTCAAACTCTAATTATGTCTGCAGTTTTTTTATTTTCGCTTCATCATTTACTCTTTCCAAAATAGCTGGTCCTTTGGAGTCAGTAGCTGATAGTGATGCTTGATGATCGATCGATCCTGTTAAAACTGAGGTAATATTTCCTTTTCCCTTTACTGCTGGGTCTGCTTCATATTTTACCAGCCGAAAAGGCAACGATAGGATTTCAGTGCACAGAAGGCTGAATGTTGCACTACATTGGAACTCTTTGTTTGCTTCTTGGGACGTGTGGTCTAGGGCTAATGGAGTATTTCAAAACTGAGTGCCTTCACTAAATGAACGGCAGTGGCATTTGGTCCGTTCCAGAGAGTTTGGTGCTTAATCCCAGTTAAATATTATCTTCTCAGGGACAGTGGTGGGACTGAGACTGGGGCTGAGGAAAGGAGTCAGAAATGCTGAGTGCAAAGGAGGATGGAGACAAATTGGTGACTGCGAGCAGTGTCAGGTGGGACTGCTGTTCCAGCTGAAGGGGCTTTGGGAAGCTGCTCTCAGCTAACTTGGCTCTGTGTATGCTGAGAGAAATTCAGTCTTGCTGTAGGCCAGGGCTGGTGTGCCTCAGGGGCAGCTTCAGAAAGAAATGTAATTAAATGTGTAGCACACAGGGAATCTACAGAGGACAGCACAGACAGTGCATGGGCAGGAGTTGAAGTAGGACATTAAAGGATGATGGTTTGGTGTGCTGTATCTCTCATATTTCTAGCCTTATGTACATCAGTAATAAATTAGCACATTTACACTGATAATTTTTTGTTATTCCTCCTGAACAGACAGCTACAATATATCTGATTATTTTTAGCACTGTGTTGTAGACATTTTGTTAGCAACGTGGGGACTCAAACCCCTCATCCTTCTTCCCTTGAAGCATGTGATACCAAAATAACCCTCTAAAAATTAAGGTTTATTTTATCCATTTGAAGCTTCCACTCAGGGGAAATTTCTATCAGGCATCTCAAAGAAGTTCTATTTGTTCTGCCTCCTTTAGCTTTTTTCTACTTTGTGGATAAAATGAAAGATGTTTCCTGTGAAAGCAATTTTCTTAAATCCTCTACAAAAGTGAAAATCAGTGGGTTTAATGATTCCCTTGGCAACTGGCTCCTTAGGCAACAATGCAGCAATTATAAATAATAAGTTCTTCTGATTGCTTCTGATAACAAACCATTCCAGAATCCCTCTTTTCTTTTTGTAACAGGGCACTGGATGTTGAGAAAGAGGCAGAAATACTCGTGTGAGTATGTGTGTGTGTGAGAGAGAAGCAGAATTGGTTTGCATACCGAGCTACAACACATAACTGGAAAGACAGCAACAGGAATTCATTTTTAGAGATTTACTTACAGGGGTGTTATGACCATCCTCTCCAAAACAGAATGAAAACAAAACCCTAAACCTAATGAAAATTGTTTGTTATTCAGTAAACAGCCCATATGAAAAATTTAATTGACTTAACGTGGTATAAAATGGAAGACTATCATAGCCAAGTGTTTTAAAAAGTAATTTGAATACTTCCATTCTTCCATTTCTATGGCAGCCAGTTTGGGGTATTTTACAAGGCCTTGATCATTTATTAAAGGGACAGTCACAGATTCCTGGCTACAGTATGCAAAAATAAAATTAAAAAAAAGAAAAAAAAGAAAAAAAAAAAAAAAAAAGGAAGAAGAATCCAGAGGAAGAAAGCTTGACATTCATGTTCTTAAACCTGAAAATGTATCATGTTTGTTATTTTAAAAAAAGTGTAGATGGGCATGACAGAACTTGCACAGGATATTGCTCTGTGAAACACCTGTGCGTTCAAGAGCTCTAATCTGAAGTAGAACTAAACTGCTTTCATTCTTGCAATGTGATTCAGTGTTTTTGCTGGAATTACAGAACTTAAAATACACAGAAATTTCATTTGGAATAATGTTTCAATAATTACAGCTCACAGAATAAATATATTTATGTAGAACAAATACAATTTGTACATCACAAACAATGCTACCACTAGTAGATATTGATGTATATTGTGTAAAAAAATGTTGATAATGAAATGTTTACCCACATATCCTCTTGAATCTGTGTATACATAAACATTTCCTTATAAAAATGTATAGAAATATTGCTTTGTAGATTGGTAGGGACAATGTTCTATCATAAAAATAAATGTTATTTTATTTTAGTGGATGCAAAGGTCATATGAAGAGATTTCATCACTTTCCTAGAATTTTCATGGACTCAAACAGTAGCTGACTAACTGAATCTGCTATATCAGTAATGATTGTTCATCTAAATGACCTTCACTGTCATTTCCTATGTTTTTTTCTCATCTTTTACCTCAATAAACAATGTTTTCGTATCTTTTCTAGTTAATTGCCCAAAGCTTTTTAGTACTTTCTAGCCAAGAATGGGATGCAATTGGATAATTATTTCCAATTAGCAGCTAATTTATTATTCCAGTAAAAATTAGCTGTATTTTTCACTTTGAGTTTTACATCATTTATTTTGTAATTTGCAATATCAGGAAGTGCCAAATCAGGTACCTGACAAAAGACCAAGAAAACTTGAAAGACTGTAAGTCAATTTTCATAAGGAGCTATTGTATTACACCCCCAAAAGCACACAGAATTGTGTTATATGCAGGCAATTCAAAAGTGCAATATTTTATCTAAATCCTGCCTGATGCCTTGGATTTATTTCTGCTAACTTAAAACACAGGTGATATTTTACAGCCTCTTAAACACTCCAAACCTCTCTTGAGCAGATATTAATTATTTTTTACTAGGCATTTCTGTGTTATTCAGACAATGGAAAGCAAACCTTAAACTTCCATGAAGATAGGACTTCCAGACCTCTCTGAAGACAATATTTTCATTGCACTGCACATACAAAAACAAAGAGTATTCAAGATCTGCTAAGTTAAACGAGTACCATGCCACAGCTTTTAGATTCTGCTTCACAGTAGTATTTCTCACAGTATTATCCCACAGAGACTGGAGATGTTGAAGTCCATAGAGCAGTAGCTGTGTATGTCAGCCCACTGTGAGACGCATGAATCTCAATGATGATTGCCTTCATTTTAAGCACACATGCAGATGGATAAATTTAATTTAATTTGCTAAAAATGGCTTAAGTGGGATTATCCAAAATGGTTAAGGACTGTTAAAAATGTAAAATCTACATTTTTTAATGTCAAAGAACAAAACAATGCAGATAAATGATAGTTCAGGCTGAAACAGTATAGGAAAGCTCAGATTCAAAATTCACCAATATAAATGAGGATTGTTTTATCAATGGTTTTTATTGCATCTGATTTGAAAAAAAAAACCAAAACCCCAAGGGATTAAAACCCAAGATATTTCTTCAAACCTTCTGCTGAGTCTTTCTTTGTGGTACTGTTGTACATGGAGAAAATCAGTGATGATGACATTGGTTTAGATGTGTGGAATTCAAGTACTGGATGGAATATTCATTTACTTAAAACCCATTGTATCTTTTCATTGCTCAAAGTGGTGGGGAAGGAAGAGAAGTGATTTTGTTTGTCTTGATGCCAGGGATAGGCACTAATTTCCCTGGGGAAATAACTAGTTACATTCTGCAAAAGGTTTCATGGTCGTTTTAGCACCAGGCAAAGGAAGATTTGAGACTTTTAAAAGTGTATGGATAAACTGAGAGGTAATGTGTCCAGAATTTTTTCTTAAACTGATTTATTACTATGTGTTTTTGCCAGTCATTGTTCTCAGGAAATAATTTCCAATCTCTCTACCTTCTCATATGCCAATGTCAGTTATTTGGGATAAGTAGAGCTCACAGGTAGGTCTGCAGAGGCTTTTCCTGTAGTTCACAACTGTGATAGGGCAGGTTTCAGAAAGAAAGCCTAAGCAACAAGGAATATGAAAGGTTCAGAAAAATCTCTATTCTGAGAAAAAAGAAGGAAAAAGGGATATATGCAGCAGTTGGAGGTTTTATGATCTATAAATTACAGAAAATTGATCAGTTGAGCCTAGAAAAGTAAGTAGTAGCATGGAAAAGACGGACATTCAGGGACAAATGTGCTTTTGCTGAGTGTTTTGGAAAGCAACATTTGTGTCAAAGTGCATCCCACATGGCCATGACATCTTGGAGTTATGTATGTGTGTAAAAGAGACAAAGAAACTCCTGAAGCAGAAGGAGACCGAAGTTTCAGATGGAGGCTGAGATCTGGCAGGATTTTGGTGTTCAGACTAGAAAAACAGTATTTGGTAGCTTGTTAGTGTCTGTTCAAGGAATGTTATAATTGTTCTTTCATAAAAATGAATGGAATTACAGAGCAGATAACTGATGGAATTACCAACTTCTCTTTCAAGCTAAAAACATCTCCAGAGTGATTACATCTGGTTTTAAAAATAAATATTTTTTTCCATGCAAAGTTATTTAATTCTAATTTAAAGAGGAAGACAACAATTTGAAACATTTCCAACTGGGCAAGCTGATTATCTACTTGAGAAAACATGTACATATTCCACTCGTGGAACTGTTACCTCAGCACAGACTGCTGTTTGAGTCCAAATTTAAAACGTGGAGAAAATGGATTTGGTAACTATAGCTCTGCCACAATTCATTCAGAGTTCTACTGCCGATGGACACAGGTTAATATGGGCCTCATGAATCCATTGTGTCTGAAGAGCCAATGAAAACTCCTGTGAGTGCTTTACTCACACCCCCTTAGTTAGGGTTGCTTTGCTCCAAGAGATGAATTTGTTTCTGACACAAGTTTCCTCATCTTCTGAAAAGATAAGGGAAAACCCACATCTGTGCTGAGGGCCACCTTGTAAGTCACCTGGTTAAAATGGTTATAAAGTCTTATTTGCATGTAATAGCCCAAGTATAGAGGCTACCAACAATAAGTGTGGTGTGTCAGTAAACATCTGGATTAAATTTGACTGCTGCACTGGTGCTAAGCCTCTAACAGTGCTCTCAATAGTAGATGCTGAGCACACTGGAGCACCTTTACAAATTGTATCATGCTGTCAGTCCCAGAAGAACGACAAATTTCTGTAGAAAAAATGTTTCTCACTTCGGTAATCTAAAGGTTTTGTGTTGGCTTTGTTTCTCTTTTTAAGCATGTTCCACCATGATTAGTATATTTGAACACCACTGCTTCCCAGACAATTCCCTGATTGAATTGGGGACCATGTTAGTTCTCCCCATGACCCGTCAGAGATAAAGAATTTGTTTACTGTAAATTGCTCACCACTTACTCCTATGCACCATCTGCCACTCTTACCCACAAAGAGCTGCATTCCTAATAATAGCTCTTTTGACTTAAGGAAAATAATTCAAGATATTTCATGTACAAGTTGGGATATGATTGTGATTTTAATTTCCTACCCTTACATATAAATCTTTAGTGTCAATAAATAAACATTTTAGATTTCACACTTTTTATGTAACAGTTGAAGTTTTACATCATCACAGTATGGAATGAAGAGGATACTAATTTTTCCATAAACTTGTCCCAGCCAAACCTATCTGTATGTTTTTACTCCATTAGAAAATTAATACTTGTTAACCAGTAATAGCCTTTTCTCACCACATATCTGTGAGATCCTGTTTTAAGAACAGTGAAAAAGGAAGGACTTTGCTATAGCACATTGTCCCTCAAATATTGGTGTGCAACCCCCAGGCTTATCTCGAGCAAGCCTTGTTTTATCCCTTTGTCCCCTCAAATCTAGTTTAAAGCTTTCAATGAGCCCTGCCAACTCCTGGGCAAAACAACTCTTCTCCTTTTGCGACAAGTTTTCATACAATTTTATTTGAATTCCAGACTTTCGCCATCTTTCCTGGCACCCTTTTAGAAGTATCTGTCTAAAGGTGTCTTTCTGTCTTTCTTTTAATCTTTAAGATGCTCTTGTTCACCAAGTATCTCTTCTTCATTTATTTCACGAGTTTTTGCTTTCAACATTGTCCAGGACTGTATATTGTGTATGACTCCTTTACTAGAAGTAATTCAATTCACTGGTTATGTGTCATGAAGGAATTTATTTTCTTTCCTGTTTGATGGAACATTATTCAGCACATCTTTCTGTATCTTAGTATTTTTGTAGAATCACTGCTTTCATACTTTATAAGTATTTTTTCTCTGAAGAACCACAAATACAGGTTTTCACATGTATTAAATTAATACTTTCTTTGCGGAATTCAGTCTTATGTCAAGTCATCAGTAGGACTTAAATAAAATACCATCATTAATACAAGTTCTCATTCCATGTACATAGTGTTTAATTAATTTCTTTGCTTTCAGAACAACATGTTACAACAGGTGTAATAACCAAAAAATTTGTCAGCCTTCACATAAAATGCGACTCATTGTCTATCACACCACCTGTTTTCAAGAACCTAGGAGCCATAAATGAAGGTAAACATAATATGGTTCCCAGTTTTATTGTTATTTTTTAAGACCTTTTCCTACATATTTTTCAAAGCATCTGTGGCAATGGTCTCTGGGCCCATTACACACTTGCAGCTACCATTCCTATTTTCATCTCAAAATTACTGAGGACTCGTTAAGGTCCCTGATTGAGAAACCTATCTCTATATCTTAAATGTCTTTCTTACAAAATATCCACTGTTCTGCCTTTAAAAAATGATTGCATTGTTTATAAGGCTCCTTCAGAGGTTGTCAGACACTGCCTTACAGGTAATTTTATCCTGTAAAGACTGCAAAGGTGTGTTCTTTGAGAGCATTTTTCCCTGTAAATGCAAGTAATGTTGGGAACACTAGTGAAAATTGTGAGGCACAGTCCTTTATTTCCCTTTTCAGCCTCTTATACTTGAGTTATGACAGCTCTTCATTGATTGAAAGTCACCTATTTCCATTTTTTTAAAAAATATAAATAATATCAAATTCTGTGATTATTTACATAACCAAAGCTAATTTCATCAAATTATTTAAGTGTGGTTACTACTTTCTATTATTGTTAAAACTCTTCTTAAGAGGTATTTAAATATTGATGAAGAAACCTCTCAGTTTTGGCTTTATATTAACTTTTATACTGCATTATTAAGAAACCAATCTTCCAAATCAGAGTTCTCATATTGTTATGCAATTGCTGTTGAAAAGTAATAGTACAGTTTTATTTAACTTTTTAAAACTATGATTATTAATCTAATTATTTCCTGATTCTGTTGTTAGGTTTGTTATTTGTGGATAGTATGGCTGATATGTGAATGCCTACCCTTTTATTTTTGTCCATTAGTAGAGTAGTTGTATTGATGAGTGACAAACTAGAGAACATATTTTTAAGGCATTTGCCTTTGGAATTCTGTGGTCTTAGTTTGAATGTACATGGAAGACTAGAAGCAGCCTACTTAATAACAGTCAGCAAAATTTTATGTTTAACTACATGCTCATATATGTTGAACTGTGTAATTCAACATCAAAAAACCCAAAAAAGCAATTCAATAACAGAAGGATTCATATGTATGTATATATACATATATATTCTTAATAAAATAACTTTTCCATTTTTCTTTTCCTAGCATTAACTTATTGTTGAGGCTATTAAAAGATCTACCATGATTACTCAAATCTCTCCTTTTCCCTTTTAATGTCAAAAATCAGTGACACAAGTTTGCCTGAACTGCAGGTCTTCCTAAAAACACAGTATGAACAAACAAAAATCATTTTCAGATTTGAATTTTGTCATGTTTTCCTTTTGTTTACTATCTCTCCCATCTTCTGCTGACAAGGAGCTGCCACCCCCTCTTCTCTACACCACTCATTATCATCTTGTCTGCCCTTGTTGCTGTGGTGCCTCAAGATTTCCTGAGAACGATGGGATTTGTCTCAGCACTCTGATCATGGCAGAGGGAGGGGTTGGTTTTTGTTTGTTGGAGTGCACTTGTTCCCAGTCATCATGCCAGGTCCCTAAACTCTACCTTTGCAATTAGGAGGCAAAGACTGAAGAGTCCAGGTGCCTTCCTTCTGGCTTCATCTATATGAAACACTGAAAGTGTGCAGGTTTCAGACTTATCTCCACTGCCTCCAACACCAGGCAAGCTTAGTTGCAAATCAAAAATTTGTTTTTCAAGTCTACAGGTCTAAGTTTGGAAAGCACAAGTTTGGAAAGAGAAGGTTACAAAAAGGAAAACAGAAAACACGATTCCAGCTGTCCAGTTGTTTAACTTCTTGTGAAGGTCTCCAGGCCTTGTCCCTCTGTACACTATCCCTGCTTCCTGCCAGCCTGGATTCCTTTTCCTTCTCCCAAGAAACAGGCAGCAATGATGAATTACACATCTCCAATGTCTTTCCAAGAAATGAATGTGCTTGGTGGCTCAGTCAGATCCCCTGGGTATTTATAGGTGACTTCCCACCTCTGTTATACTGCAGTCATGCAGGCAGCTAACTGCTTTTGCTGCAGTTTGGATATTCACCCTTTTTCTAGTGCTGCTTTTTGTTTGTTTTTAATAATTTCCTATAGAAATGGCATGTGATGCTTCACTAATAGAGAGGGTAGTTTTAGCAGCAGACAGTTTTTCCATGGCAACACAAAAGGAGATAATGCCCTTGGTATTCCTGGTGTCCAGTATGAGAGTACCTATTTTAATTTTGCATTACAAGCAACCAAGGTTTTCCGTTGCATTTTGGTGAGCTTTTCCATGTCTCTAGTCATTTTAGGTTCTCCTTCCAGCCTTGATTGTAACACTGGTATTGCTTTTTACTTCCTGCTATCCTATGTATTTTGGGTACACTTATGCAGTGCTGACAACACACAGTGATGTTTTCTCAAGAAAATATCTGGAAGATCACTGCTATTCATTGACTTTCATTTTAACAACAATTTCAGAGGCAGTTCTGTATAGTCATTGCCATTCTGATTATAGCAGAATGCTTTGATTTGCTTATCTTCAAATGGTTCTTGTAAAATAAGTTGTTTTTAATTAAAGTATTTCCAATGATCAATTTTGAAAATTAAAACAAGTAGCCTTAAAATATGTGGGGATACAGAGAAATATTAACTATTTTTCTTTATTTTACTGGGTTCACAAAGGGAAAACTAATTTTTCTCTGAAAGAAGTTATAGTATACAAATGCTTCCAGAGGAAGGCTCATTTTTATTAGGCTATTCACATGATTTATTATTCACAAAGAACATTTGAACAGAAACTGGCCAAAGTATCAGCCAAAATCCTGACTTGAGAGAGGTCCTTTGGCTGTAGTTTTCACTGCTCTATCTAAATCAGTAGGGAATATTGCAAGCATGTTGAACATCCTGTTTGAAAGTTAAATCTGACAAAATGTACTTACCAAAACATATATTGCAAAAGAAAATGAAGCATTTCTATGATATTTTATGTTCTTTGTCTTGTGAAGTATAAAGAAATTCAAGATGCTCATACTGTCTTGTATTTTCAATATTTGTATCTTGCTAATTTCAGTTTTATCTTTGAAAAAGAAGTAAGAAAAATATTTAGGTCTAACTTAATTTCATTTTAATTTGGCTCAATATAATGTTAGCCAAAGGATGGCAATTAGACTTGCTAAAAAGAAAGCAACATGAAGATGGGAAAATGGACTTATTAAAATGAATCTCAGACAGTAGGGAAGATGGAGTCTTTTCTTAGTCTTTATGGACAATCTTCTGTCTCCAAACACAAGACATTTAAGTCTTTGTTACACTGATGTTCTCCCCATAAGGAAAGATAATATGCTGCTGTTTTTGGGGGCTTGTGAAATAAGTGCCTACAAACTCTTGGAGCATGTTGTAATTGAACAACTTTCCCTTTTGATGTTGACAGATGATAATTATAGCCTGTAAGAGAGACCAGTGGCCTATTTATTAAGTCTTCATTTGTGTTATTTCTGAGAATTTGCTTTTACAATATGCTTATTAAAAAAAAAAAAAAAAAAAAAAGGAAGTTCTGGTATCCAGACTTATTTTGTTTCAAGACTTCAGAAACCACTCTTTTATATACCATTGGCACTTCTGGATGTACATTTTGTACCAGTGGTAGGCAAATCAGTATCAGGGAGGTGCAGCCTCACATGATTCTACCATGGCTTGAGAATCAGCTGGGAATGAAGACTTTTGTAGTCAAATCTTGCTTCAAGCCTGTACTTTTAGAAACTCATAATAGAATTTTCTTCCTTTTTCTATACCTGCTTCTCACAGCAGGAGGTTTAAAACTGCCACAGTTAAGCAGTTTAATAATTACTTTTGAAAAGTGAAAATGCACATGGCCAGGCAATTTCATTTTCATTTTGAAAATAAGTTTTTCCTCTTGTTTCTGAAAAAGGAGGTGGAAATTATGATTGCTTATGAAATTAGTTTGTATAACTGGTTAGGTATTTGATTATTTGAGCATCTGTCTTTAGCAGCTGAGGTAGTTCTGTTGCCTTAGGCGGGAATCAGTGAGGTGAGAGCAGACAGTGGGAAAAGACAGAAATTGCTCTCAGGCTACTTGCCATACTAACAAGAGGTCTAGTCACAGAGAACAGGAGTTGTGCTCAAATGGCAGATGTAATGGGAAAATCAGAGAGATCCGCTTTAAAAATGCACATTTCTGCAAGTAGGAATAATTCCAGCTGCAAATCGTTTGGTGTGAAATTATTTTCCTTCCCTTAAATATAATACTATGATGATAAAGATAATGCCTTATAAATGAGCTAGTTGAAACTTCAAAGAGAGTCCTGTGTTTCCCTGTCTTGCAGTAGTTCCAGTTGTGCCTTGCAGTCCCTATCCCCTTTCAGACATGTAAGACTGAATAAAATATAAAATTTTGACCAGCAGAGGAGAAAAATTGACTTTCTGATACTTTAAAACATTTTAAATTCCATCACTTCATATAATTTTTCTTATTTGGTAACACCATGATTTTTGTATTATGTTCCACATAATTGTTCTTTCCAATTCTTCCAGTGCAGGTCACACAACTGTTCTTGTTCTCATGTCCCACACCTGAAAAATGAAATAGGACAGGGAAACTGTGAAGATCAGTTAGGCAGCATCTCTTCATAAACTAAGCTCACAGAGCTCTGTTGCTAATCCGGGTTCTGTCAGTTACCATTGTTTGCCCTTGGCTAGGATTAGCAGTTCCCATGGATAAGGAACATGGCATGAGGGGTAAGGAAACACATAAACAGTGTGTTAGATCCAGTGGGAGAATACTTTGCTCTGTCAAAGGAATGAAGTAAGAACCTCGCATAATTCTGTTGCTATTCCTCATAAAGGAAAAAAGTGAAAGTCATGATGGTCATAAGATCATGAACAGCCTTGGGAAGGTGGAGTGGGAATGGATCCCAAAAGAACTGTTAGCCTCTTACAGGGTTACTACCTTGTTCAGTAGAAAGAGGAAAGTTAAAAGAGTTTGTTATACAGCTATTCAAAAGGATTTTCTTTCGGAAGAAGTGAAGGACAGCACCCCCGTGACTGAAAGCACACACTGTCTGCCAGCCCAGCATCTGCCTTCTGGCAGAATCCCCAGGACCTCAGCCTTGAGAAGCCAAAATATCTGACAGAGAGATAAGGTCCCCATATAATAGGACATCTAAAGGATAGTAGGATAACTAAAGTTTCCTTTCACAGTTCATATAATGTAGCCATGCTGTACCAAGGGAAAGGACCAAGTTTCCCAAGATAAAGTAAATGATTCATGAATAGTATTTAAAATATGCCATGCCATTTGTGTCCAAACCTGAAAATGTACCATGCTTTGTTACATAATGTGACATATTTTTAACATCTCCCCTGAAAAAAAAGGCCAAAATGTGTAAAATATAGAAGGAGCAAAATTAGTGTCCTCTAATCCTTATCTTTCAAAAGTGCCACAAGAATAAATGACTCAGCTGAGTATCCCTTGGAAAAAGTTTGATGTATTATCTTTGTGTTATATAAAATAGTGGTATTTCCGTTATTTGGATCCTATGCTAAGTTGAAACTACATGATACGCAGTCATAGAAACTTTCTATTATTTGTGAATCATAGAATCATCACAGAATATGCTGAGTTGGAAGGGACCCACAATCACCAAAATCCAGCTCCTGGCCCTGCACAGGACACCCTGGGAATCACAGCAAGTGCCTGAGAGCATTGTCCAAACACACCTTGAGCTCTGCCAGGCTTGGTGCTGTCACCACTTCTCTGGGGAGCAGTTCCAGTGTCCAGCTGGGTGAAAAACCTCTTCCTAATATCTAACCTAAACCTCCCCGATGCCATTCCCTCGACTCCTGTCACTGGTCACAACAGAGCAGAGATCAGTGCCTGCCTCTCCTCTTCCCCTCATGAGGAAATTGTAACTGCAGTGAGGTCTCCCCTCAGGCTGAACAGACCAAGTGATCTCAGCCACTCCTCATACAAGCTTCCCTTTTAGATAATTAATAAAATTAACTCTGGTGCTTACTTTTTTCCTTACATAACTTCTTTTCTGTCTCTTTTCTTTTTTTTCCCCCCCCATAATACAGCATGCTGGAATCTGTGACTAGTGGAGAATTTTTTAAAAGAAAACATAAACTTGATCTCCAGTACGGTTAAAATATGGCTACTAAAGTGTCTTCAGCCTGTTATGTGCAACAAAGGTAAGAAGTCATTAACCAGAAAGGTATGTGTTAGGCAGAAACAAACATTTTACTGTCCTGGGAAGCAGATTGGAATTGATTGGAAAATAGATATTAGGCAGGTAGGAAGTGTATCATTACCTAAAATGCAATTTCATAAGTGTCAAACACACACTGCTATCTTACAATACTCTGTCTTGTTCATAGATTGTCCTGAAATGAGTCTCAACCTACCAGCCTAATATATCTCCCAGAATATATATTTAAAGTTCTCCTGCACTCATGTCTTTTGCAAATGCTTGCAGTCTGTTATAAATAATAGCATAGTGAGATAAACTGCTAATGACTGCAAAACCATGATAACCCTTAATATAAAGTTCCTTAGAATTTGTGATGGAGCTCTTTTCTTTACAGCAAAAAGAAAGATTATGAAGAGCAGAGACCGTCACCAACCCCAAGATCTCTGAGAGCAGTAGATTACATTTGCAGATAAATCATTCTAGCACAAAGGGACATCTAAATGATGCTAATAAAAAATGGAGCTTCTTTATCAGATATTAATAAAACTACATTTATAAAGATTAATGGAAAAGAAAAAAGTCTCTGGGACCCTATTGTTTTGCACATGAAAAACAGCTGAATTTTGCATCTTTGAATTGATTTAAGGAATGGGAAGACAGATTGCATGAATCATTGCCATATCCTTGTCATTGTTGTTTTAAATAGCCTACAATTATGAGGGAAAAAAAGTCTCAGTTTCTGATGGAGTTGTATCCAAAGGCCTTATTGTTAAATGGGTTTTTTCCCCTGCTCTTTGTCTTTGGTAGACTGACATGGCCTAATCACCCAGAGAGCTGAGGACTAGCATGAGTCCTCTGGGTCACATTAGTGATCCTGGACTGATGGAGAACGGGCATTTATTGAAGTCTGAAGTCCAAAATATTTAGGATATACCAAGAAAACAATATCACATATAAGAGTATTTGGATTGTCATTTGTAAGGCTGCTCTGGCACAGTTAAATGGCATCTTTAGACTGGAAGATGCAAATTGCAGTTGTTTGCATGGTTGGTTTCTTTAACAAGATTATATGTGACAGGATTTCTGCTCAAGTATCAATCTTGTCACAAATTTCTTTGATGGGGTTGTCTCTGAGGCTCTGAGACTTAGCCTCAGAAAGACAAAAGCTAGGCAAACAGCTAGAGCCATCCAGATGGCTTCTTCTTTATTGATGACCCACCTCTCGTTGCACAATTTCTTTGCTGCTTTTGGGGAGAAAAAGATCTGAAGTCCTTGTTTTGTTTCCTGTATAATTGTCCCTTAGTGGTGCTTTTCATTATTCTGTAAGTTAATATCAAAGAGAGAATCTGAAAGAAATACATGACAGAAGGCTTGTCTCCCCAGATGCAGGGCCAGGAGGGAGGGGAGAGCAAGCATCATGCCCAAATAATGACAAATGCTGTGATTTCCAAATGCACTGAAGTGAAGGAAGAGCCTGTGTGGTATCTGTAGATGTTTTGCAACTGATTTCATGTTAATTGGCATCCGTGAGAGTGTTTTCTAAATCACTTTCATATTATACAAATATCCTTCCTCCCCAAGCACTGCTTGTATTAAAGTATTTGCCTGGCGTTTTTTCCTGTTGCTTTGGTCTCCTGGCATTTTCTAAATCTCTGTTGAATGGGGCCTGTCTTTCACAGAATACAACACTGGTGGAAACCACAGTCAGCACAACATTTCACTGACAGGAGATGCTAATGGGTGCACTCAGACATTTTGGCTTCTTTAACATAAATAGAAAGAATTTCAGCCTTATGCTGGCCATGGACCCCTTAAGAGGACAAGCTAAAGTGTCTGAGTTTGACACAAACTCTTTTTTTAATGAGGAGTTTTAATCGAGCTTTTTAACCTAAACAGAGACATGGCCTCCAAAATATTTCTCTTCTTCCTCAATGCTTCTGCAAGTATTTCTGCTCTAACATGGACAGTTCTGTTCCCTCTTTTTCCAGAGTGTCAGCTGAATTTCTGCTGCTCTGCTTTGGTGTCGGAGATGTTATGATTGTTTCTGTAGAGAACAATAATGTTCTCACACGAATTACAGGACTTACGAAAGTGTGGAAAGCATGCAGCTAAAGACTTCTACGAAAGTGTGGGGTTTTCTTGGAATTTTCAGGAAAAACACCCCTGATGTCCAAGAGGTTAAAACTCCTTCTTTCTTTAGGAATACAAGCCTGTAGAAATCCTTGTACTTTTGTGTGGTACTAGTGTAAAACTCCCAGCATAGTAAAATGGAAAAAAAATTTGTTTCTATGAATTGAATATTAAAAATATTTTTCCTACTCATGCTTAGTTTTTCCAATGCTCTTGAAACAATAATGAATTTTACCACCTCAAAATATTTTCAGATTCCTACCCCTAAGGATGGATTTAAGTGTTCCGTGACATATCTCTGATTCATTAACAAAAATATATCCCTTTACTGTAAGTCTTTAAGAAGCTTAGTGGTGAAACATATTTTATACCTTTTAATATATCATTTCTTAATAGTTATTTTGTTTCATGTGATCACCTTCTGCTTCATCAGCTTGGAGTGAGATGGCATTTCCCCAACATTCAGGGACTGCTGTTGTACCAACAGCCTGGGCGTGTTTGCATTCATTATCTTTCTGCAGTGAAAGAATAATAATGGAAGAGGGGAAAGGATGGGAAAAGAGCAGTTCTATGTAATTTCTTTCTCAAATTCAAGTATATGCTGCTCTCTTGTGGAATTTCTATGGTACTTACAAGCATTAGCTAAAAGGTGTAGTTGCTTTCTGACTTTCTGACTTCTGTTTTGGTCTATTGAATATTGCTAAGACAGATTTAGTGCATATGATGTAGCAGGGCTTTTTTTCATACAAATACCAATTTTGCCTATTAATGTACTGCTGATTTTTTTTCCCGTGATGGTCAGCATCCATTGTTGACATAGCTTTGTGTGCTGCACTTGGAATTAGATTTGTGCTGTTTTGTAAATAAACATACATTTGTTAATACTGGAAAACCACCTCTTCTGCTGTCTAGGTGATGCTGAAACGCACCTGTAGTTTGCTCTGGTTCACTCTTTCAATTAGCCTCAGTAAGAAAAGAAGTGCTTTGAAAAAGGGAATGAAAATTTGGGTATCTGTCTGCATGACGTTTTTGTATGTGGGATGTGTTGTCCAAATCATGGATTCTCAAATCTTTTCTCATGTATTATGGAACTGAGAGATGAGTGGAATTTTTAGAATAATGTTTCAAGGCGTGTCACTGTCCAGTCAAAGAATGGAGGCAGTGTAGTTACAGAGCCATCCCCACTGAGGCCCTGGAAAAAAAAGAGCTCCACAAGCAGAACTTTGGGTGCCTGGTTTCCTGAGGATGTCTTCAGGCTGAGATTATTTGCTTCCAAAGGAATGCATGTGAATATATGTGTGTTTGAGTTTAGATGGCTGTTATTCTGTCATCAAGGGCACCACTCTATCCTGACATCCCTTTTCATTACAAAACAGAAATATTTGAGGCTGTAGTCCTGTCAGTTGTGGTCAGAAATGTTATTTATTATTGGGGGATAGAGAGGTAGAGAAATTTTATTACCTTATTTACTTGAAAAACATTTGTTAATAATAATAACAATAAGCTCTATTTGTGCCTGAATATGCCATACATTCTTACATATTCTGCAGCATATTTTATCCAGTTGAATCCTAAAGGAATATACAGGCTAAGCATCCCCCCTGAGAATTTCTACTGCAAATCTGATATTTGATTCGTTTCTGGAAAGTCTGGTTGAGTTCACTGATATAACACACACACAGCAAAATGCCTGACTACAAAAAAGCACTTCATTTTCTCATATAAATACTTGCTGCCACCTCTGAGAAAAAAAAAAAAGCTCCTTAGTGCAAATACTCATCACTGTAGGCAACAAAAATTTTTGAAGATATTATGTTAGAGCACCACCATCATTAAAATCACATAGAAAATTTCAAGAAGATTGAATTTACTCTTTCTGAGTAAGCCTTGTCCAGTAAACTGAGGTAGGATTTAGACCTTTGTTCTGCTCTAACCCTTGAAGGAGCACAACCTGTTTTCAAAGGGCAGTCTTTTTAGAGGTCTTTTTAGTGCAAACTGGGCTTCCATGAGGCAATGGCTAAAGCACTATAAATGCAGCTTCTGGCTCCCTGCATTCCAGCTTCTCTGTGTACCCAAGCCTCGTATTCTCTTGCTTGCATTCAGGGTATTGTATGGTGAAAAGAGAGAGTACAAAGAATCAAGTCATAATCAGTATGCTTTTGTGAGTCCTGTGAAATAGAGTGAGAGCTACGAAGGAAAAGCAAGTAGATTTTGAGTGTACAATATTTCAGGAGAGATTGGGAGCGGGTGTTTTTACGATATTCTATTATGTCTCCTCTTTGGAGAGAGACTAAGCCAGTGCCAAAGGAATAGTTTTCCAATGTGCTATTTGTTCACAGGATGGATAGGAGCTGACAAGCTGACCATCAGAACAGCTTCTTTGTCCTTGGAGCTCCAGGTGTTTTAACAGTGCAGAGAAGCTACGTGTTTTTACCAAAATGACTGTTCATTCCTTTTTAGATGACTTTTTATCCCTGTCCAGCTTATTTTCAAGGACTTTTAAAAGAAAAAAAAAAAAAAAATTAAGCAGTGTATAATAGGAAGGTGGTAGGGAGGTGAGGGCAAGGCCCTGGGTGTACGCAGGCTGTAAGGGTCTCTGGCCTTGTCTAGAAATGCATGCATCCAGAGTAGGCTCAGAGATAGAAGTATCAGTATTCATGCTACATAAATAAGTATCACAACTTAATCATGGCTATAATAAGTTTTACTAGCAATAAGATTGACATGACTGTGTTACACCGCCTGCAATTTCTGTAAATATATTTAAGGATATAAAGAGCAGTACTAAAATTATTCTCAAGGGCCTTACAGGATTTGTTAAATTATGACATTTGTTTATTGGTTTTAATAAAATATCGGAAAGCTGAGCCCTTTATGACAGCTAAAGAGAATATGATAATTACCCAATTTAGAAAGAAAATAATGTTGGCAATCATGATTGTAATCTGGTTTATTCCATGTAGATTGCAATAGTATAAAAGAATAGATTCTTTATTACTAATAAAGAATCAGGGGTTATTCTTGTTGACTACTTAAGGTTCTGATTTTGACCAGCTTGTAGGGAGAGATATAAATTCAGGGTTGAGAAGAGTGGACTGATAACCTCCCTCAGGCTGCTCCTAGTGCAGCCCTGTGTGCAGCTGGCTCCTCACCACCAGGATCTGCAGCTGAGTCATGGTCACCAGGACCCCTTTCCAGGCCTGAGAGACATCTTAGCACCTCTGTAATCCCTCTGCAATATTTTTAAGGAAATATTTCTTTTTTGTTATTTGTCTTTTTCCAATTATCTTCAGATTCTTGTCACCTTTGAAATAATCAAGCAAAGCATATAACTAGTTTAGCAAGTGGTGACCCTTAATTTTGCCCATAAAGGGATAGGAATAAAGAAAATGACTGTATATATTCTCTGTTGCCAATGTGGGGGAAAAAATGCTGACTTCTACACACAGTAGTTACACCATTAGCTTTTTAGGTAAGAAATAGAGAATTGCCTCATGTTGCACAAATTGGTCTAGAAACTTCTAATCAATCAGAACTGTGTTGACTCCGCAGAGGTCTGAGGACCATTGGGATATAGTGGAGAATGGCATGGGCACCCTGAATTTCCAATAAAACTACATTGAAAATTCATCCAAAGAAGGCAAAATATCCAAAGCAGTGCATAATGGAGTGATTATATGCCACTTTTATCATTCCTAACACCCGAAAGACGGAGGTGATATTTAATTGAAACTAAGATACTTGTTTTGAAAGGCTTCTCTGTTACCTGTGTAGCAAATGATTGCATCTAAGGTTCTTTCCTGTAGAATTTGTCCACTTTGCTGAGCTTCTGCAGAAAATAAGAGACAAAATCTCTCTGCAGATTTTAATTTCTTTAAGAATGCTACTCCCTTCATAGGACTGGTCTTTTTACCCAGCGTTCACTTTTGCCTTTAAGACTCCCTGTCCCCAAAATGTTTGAAAAACTTGTTAAATTTCTGGTCCTTATTCCTTTCTTCCTTTTATTTATAGAAGCTGCTCATTGGTGCATGTGATTGTACCTGCTTTTCATCAGCAGCATGAAATGTGCTTTGTATCATCTCTTCAGAAAATGGCATTGTATTTTCTCCTTCTACCTTATCACTTTCATCTTCTTTTTAAAGCTTATTCACAGCACTGAAGCCTTTCCTCAAATTGTTGTATGTTCATTAGACTTTTACCATATGTCACGATTCAGCTGCAGATGCTGGCAGTGAGAGAGACAGCACAGGGCTGCATGAATAAGAGCTTGAAGGAGGTCATTAGTCCCCTCTGCTGAGCTCTGAATTTATATCTATATCTGATATCAGATGGGCAATCTGTATCCCGCAGATTTCGTGTCCGTGTGTCTAGGGGTGCTAAATCTGCAAAAAGTAGCACGAAAGGTTGGGGCAGTGACAGCAGCGATAGCTAAAGCCAGGGAAAACATTGGCAGAGCAGGGATGTGCCAGCTGTACTGCAGCGGATAGTGCACTGCTGTATTCAAAGAGATGCAAATGAGAGCAGGAATAGAAAAAGGAAATTTCGGTCTCTGGTGGGACCTTCCCAGTGCAGTAATCCGTGTCTCTAAATCTCCTCATTGCCCTGATTTTCTTTTTGCATCTGCTACACAGGCAGCATCTTGGGAGAATTTTCAGGACGTGCGTCTCCAGAATGTGACACATCTGGATTTTGGGCAGGAATGTCCATCCGCCCTTTCCCGGTGTGGGGGTGAAGGAGCGCCAGCGCCGCTCGCAGCGGCGCCCGCCCAGCGCCGCCTTGTGCCCGAGCCTGACTGATGCGGGGACAGAGGCGACAGTGTTTTGCCGGGAGTCACCGGCACGTCCGACAAAAACCTGACAACATTTTAAAACTTACAGGATTTGCCCAAGGGCGTGTTCGGCTTGATTTTCCAAAAAGGAATGTTCTCACGGTGAAGGAGTTAGCCGATAGCTCCTCCCTCCTTGCTTTATTTTATTTTATTTTATTTTATTTTATTTTATTTTATTTTATTTTATTTTATTTTATTTTATTTTATTTTATTTTATTTCATTTCATTTTATTTCATTTTCACTCTGCATCTTGCCCACCATGGTTACCACAGCAGCATTGTCATCTTACAGCAGCAGAGAGAATTCCTGTGTCAGTAAGTGAAGAGTTTCCCAGGGCTTCGGCAGAGGCACCGTCCTGAGTCGGGTATTGTGGTTAGGTGGGAAGAGTAGGTTAGACTAGAGGGGTCCTTTGCCAGGAAAACAATTAATATATCATTTTATCTCATCCAAAGTATTAATCACCTAGAGTACATGATGGATGCAGAGATAAGATTTTTCAGATGCAGCCAAGGTGTTTCCATAACAAAAGACTCAATATTTTTGCAGGTGAAGAGGCCCTCTAATAACCAAATGTGAAATACTTACCATTTCTTAATTACTTCATTTCCATTCTCATTTTCTATCTTTTTGCATTCTCAAAACATATAAGCTCACACTGGTTGGAATCTCATGAGTTTTGTCTCTTAATTTTATTACCTATTGCCAAATATTCTTCTCTCCTCCTATTTAAGTCCAGCGCACATTTCAGCATAAGCACTGCCAGACATAAGCAGCTTGGCCAAGTTTATTTCAGAAGCTATTTACTGTAGTTTGTGAGGGAGATTGGTGACACTGGTTGCTTGACAGCAGCTTTCCAGTCAGTCAAAAGTAGAGAAGTAATTTAATACCAGTGTCCTCTCCAGAGAAAGTCTTTGAAAGGGCAATAATAAAGTGGGAATATCATGGACACAGAAAGAAGCAGAGGACAGAAGAGATGCCTCCGTTGTGTAGTTCCCATTCAAAAATGTACCTTGCTCATTATTCGTGTGTTCAGTGCAGGAGCTCTCCCACCCCTCTGTTACAGAGTAATGAATTGGAAATTGCTGTTGGGTTGTTGTAGGAACACTGGCATGAAGAAAGAGGAACAAAACCTCTGGTAATAGTGTTAATAATTGTAGACTCCAAATGTAAGGATAGGGCAAGACTTAGTTTAATAAACAAGGTATCAAAGTTATTTTCAAGTATGTGGTTTTCTGTTGCAGGCCCACCATTAAATTTCCTAGGTCTAACGTCTGGTAAAGGGCAAGTTTAACTGGTCTAGACTTAGGAAATTCACCTTCCCAGGACAGCAGTGACCATTTTTTCCAAGGCAGGTGTTTCCTTGTTTTTCACTTTAACTTGGTACATGTGGTAGAATGTGTCCACCTTAGTTGTAATGAGGTTTTGCTCTGAGTTAGACTGTGCTTTAGACAAAGTAAGACTTACTTACATTGATAGTAAAAAGAGATTTTTTTTTTTTGGTAGTGATTTTGTTTTCATTTCTAAGAGATGTTATTTGATTTGTAAGATAAGATGAAAACTACTATAAACACAGGCAGAGCTCTTAACAGATGATATTAAACTTAAAAATTAATAATGATCTTTCTTTCATTTCAACAACTACTTATCCAGAGGGTGTAGCTACTTTAATCAGCCCCTCAAAAATGCAAGGCAGAGCACTGTACACCTGGGTACCTCCTGGGGTCTCCTAGGGGTTGTGTGCTTTCTGTTTTTCTGCAAGACTGAAAATGTGGCTGCTACAGCTAAGACTTCAAAGGGGAAGCCGTTGAAAATGTATTGTCATCCACATATCCAAGTTCAGGCCTTACATATCCAAAATTTGTCTTATCTCTTGGGCTTAGAAGTATGTCTTGGCTCACTGGTACCTTGCTCAGACAGCTGGTGCCCTGCGTGCAGTTGCTCCTATATACATTTGTCATTTATTAATGGTATTATTAGCATGGTTTAGTGATTAGTATGGTTTCCAGAGCTTGTCCCCTAGGGATGGATGTTGGACATACACAGACTGAAACCAGATTATATATACAGAGAGAGGTTTCTGATGGAACATTTTGTTCTTCCTCCCTGGTCTTGTACCAAGACATTGTAATACACTGATAGTTTCAGTTAGCACACACACATAAATATACACATATATATTTATATATATGCAGATCAGTTTTAAGCTATCAGTTTTAAACTATCGGTTTTCAACTATCCGTTTTAAACTATCAGTAAATTTTTCAGGAGTCCAAACTTCGTGATAATTAGCACTTGAAAAATGTTGTGAAGTTTTTTGTCATTGGTGTTTTAACATGCAAAGACTGATGTTTATACTAAAAAATCCGCTAAAGATTCATTGCTTTCATTTGCACCTCTGTTTGATTAATCTTTTTTTCTTGGTCCATCACTTTTTTTTCATCAGTTATGGTTCTTTGCTGATAATCTAACATGTCTGAAGTCCCTCTTTGATTCAAGGAAATGAAAGTTGGATGGTATTGTTTGAAAAGGTGCTATTCCTGCTAAATAATGAAGTCATTCTGGCTCGTTTTTTTCACTGATAGGTCTCCATTTGGCTAATTGGTCTGTTGACATGTAAAAGTGTTTGGAAGGCATCACAAAAGTGACAGAAAAAACATGCCCCCAATTTGTTTTAGTGTTCTGTTAAACTTTTCTGAAGTTTCTCCTTTTTTCTTTTTAAAGCTGTAAACATCAGAAGGAGGCTTTATTAAATTGCTTTTACCTCAGACTACAGGGGGCTTTAATGGAAAAGGGGAAAATGTTTGAAACTGTTGAGTCTTTATTCTTTTTCTAAGGCAAGAACATTGAGAGTCCCCACAATGGGGTTTTAATAACTGGTGTTATTACCTTCACAGCAGTAAAAAAGATGGGGCACCTGGTTTTACTGAAATGGTTAAAAGGACACTAAGCCATTCCATACAATATGTACTTGAAAAAGGACATAGAAGTATAAATATGTTATTTTCAAAAAGTCAAACAGTTCTGTAGAGTACATATATGAAGTCTAAGAAAATATTAACAGACTCTCTCTATTTTACAGGATCTCAAGTACCACAGTGACACCTGGAAGCATGGGTGCACTTCCCTGGGTAATTAAGTCATTAACAGAATCCTCTGGAGCCCTTGTGGATGCATCTGTGCTATGATGGCCTAGTGACCAGTGCCTTCTCCAGAACTGGGAACAACCAACATGGCACATCTGGCAATAACAGAGGTGCATTTCTCCTTTGCCTCTCCTTTACTCAAAACACCCCTCAGTGCCCAGAGAGGCTTTGTGATGGCTCCCTCTATGCATCACCCAGGAAATTCCCAATTGCTGCAGGGTGAGCCATCCTTGGCATTTGGTCCATGGCCACTTCACTTACGAGGTGATATGAGAATGTGTGTTGCACTTAGCCAGGGTAGCTTTTCTGTAAAAGTGAGCAGGAACAAAGATATTCACAGTATATGTTAATGCATGTATATTCCAAGGAGGCATGTTCCACTAATTTTTAAAATTTTAAATCCTTGGAGAATTGCAATAGATTATATGGAATTAGACATATCAGATCCTCTATGACCTTGATATTTTTCTATTTCTCCCCTTGTAGTTGAAATAAATACTTCATTTATTGCTTTCAAACTAAACTTTTGTCAAGATACCACAGTATTCTTTGTGGACTCTGTGCTGTAATCACAACTGATGAATCTGAAATTCTTTGGTATTGCCTCTGGGAGGAGATGGTTGTGAGTTTTCACACTAGTGTGCTTATGTTCTGTGAATACTCTCATTTCTTCCTGGTTTTTATTTCTTCTTGAACAGTTGTTAGTATTGGACAAGAAAAACATGCAAATGTGAGAGTTCTCTGTGCCTGGCTAGCTGTTCATGCTGCTGCTGCACAACCTCATGATGCTGTTGCTGCTCTCTGCACTTCATGACACAGCACTCACAGAAACCACAGTTTCTAGTGCAAGCTGTAAGATCAAAGCAGATACTGTGAACAAGTTTATTCTGTGTTTCTTCATTTCACATATCATCTTTTAATTGATCTCCTGAGTCATTTAAGGCCCCCGCAACCTGTCATTGCTTTGGTAATTTCTGTTGTTTTGCCATGTAACAAGGCTAATTTTTTTTTCCCCAGCTTTTATTTATGAAACAGAAGAAATCTACAATAATTAAAGAGTTTTGTGCTAGGAAGTTTTGTAAACTTTATGTGTTTATCTAAGTATCTCATCTCTTAGTTTGGTGAGTCAGGCTGACCAGTGAGTTCTTTTATACTCAATTCAGTGAAGCTGATGCCTTTTTTATCCTTTGAATCATTTGCTATTACATGTTCCAAGAACAACTGTACTGCTCTTCTGACCCTCTGTCATGCAGATAAGCATTGCAGCTTTCCCCTAATTTTTTTACCCTTCCCTAACAATGTGATTGCTTATGAATTGTTCCACTGTTGTGGCTGCAGTTTATTTTCCATAGGCTCCCACAGTTATGCATCATATCACTGTACATATATACAGAACCTGGTGCTCAAGCCTTGTGCCTTGGCTCTGTTCTCTCTAGACCATAGGGGAACTTTTGGGAACCAAAACTGACTGAACCTGTTTTATGGCTACAGACATTGTTTTTCCTCAAGGCACTTTGCATGAGAATCCCAAGTGTTAAAGAGTGTTTTGGGAAGCCATGCAGGCCCTGGTTATAGGCAGTACGGGGCTGAAACCAAACCTGGTAGCTGAGCTGTGCATCTTGCAGCATGATTTTTGGTGATTTTCTGTGGAGAGCAAAGAGAAACATTACTCTGACTGTTTGCTATGGAAAGATTATGAAATAAATATATGTTTTGCCAAAGAAGACATCCAGGTGCAGCTACATCACCAAAGCCTACAGAAAATTTGCATTACGCTCATAAATGAAGATAAGGGCCTACAACTGAAAAAGTAAGGCTTTTTACCAAAGGAATGTCAGGTTTGGTTTTTTTAAATTAGGAAGTCAATATATGGTATACAATTTTAGCTGAAGCCTTAAAACAATATTAAATTGCATAAAGATCTATGAATGTATAAGTACACAAAACACCTTGTCCTAATGGTAAACTTTGCAAAGGTCACCCTAGACCACCTGGCCCATCAGCAGCACAGCACTCCCTGATGGAAGGGAGCTGGGTGCCCTCCCTGGCCAGCAGGATTGTTTGGCTCCACAAATATTCCACTGCTCTAGGCAGTTCATTTTGAAGGCTTTGCCAGATGGGACTTCTGCTGCTTTCTTTTCTTTACTGCCTGGAGAGAGTATGTTTTAGTTGTAAGAATCATGAGTATTGGAGTAGAAATTTGCCCTGATGCTTCTTCAAGGCCACATATCAGACCATATATATCAGAGTATGTTTTTGTCTACATGCATTTGAGTTACATTTTTTTCTTGTCTTATTCTGAGGGAACACTGACTATCTGAATGTGCCGGAATTTGAGACTGTTCCTATTTCCCCTCATTATGACATTTACATTCCTTCAAATCCTCCTTTCAAAAGAATCTTGTTGATCTCTCTTCAGCTCAAGACTCTTTCACCGTGCTATGGGGTTGGCAAGCATGTTTCAGGCGCTTCCTTGTGCGCTGTGATCCTTGCTGCTCAGGGAATGATCACACTCCGAGGAAAACAATGACTGACCAGCTCTCTCTGTACAAATTTATGGCAAAGGTGCCTGTTGTAGACCATACCCCAGATCTGCTTCTAACCCACTGCCCCAGAACAAGAAGAGCAGTAGATGCTAAGAGATGGCACAAGTTCAAAAGCAAGTTGTCCCCATCATAAGACTTAAAGCCACCTAAGTTTCCCAGATACAGTGGCTGGTGGACAACTGCTGGGCTAGGGAGTCCTGACACAAACAATGAGAGTGTAAATGCAAGAAAAAGTGCTCCAGAGTGCTGTGAAAGCTTTACATTTTTAATTGTTCTTTAAAGATTAATTTCAATTTTTCCACTCACTAATATCTTTTACTAGTAAGTTGTTTTGTAAGATATTGTACTACTGCTAAGCAATTCTTTGCTGATTCTGTCCCTGTCTTCACTGGTCATTTGCTGAGCTGTAGTTAAAGGCACTATTTGTCTATTAACTATCACAAGTACAAGATATTTTGAAATAATTCTGCTCTGCTCTTGAGGGAGAGAAACCTCACAAGACATCCTTTGTCATGTCTTTGATCATATCAGATTTTGCTGTGGCTCATTGCTTTATGACATATTTTCCCCTTGCTTTTCTTTGTTCCCCCACTGCTATCTCACAGTGTTTTGCAGTTAATTCTAGCTACTCTTTAGTTCACTTCAGGCACTTTTTTGTTCCAGTTGCTCAGAATTTTAATACTTTCCATAACTAGCCCATAGGCTTCTTTACCATGTCTGCTCAGTCAGTATTTTTTTTGGCATTAGCAATTTCTCTGACCATACTGAAGTTTTCTAGCTCATTGGTATATCAGGTGGACAAAATTAGTGCAACTGGTTACCCTTGTGACACAACTTCTGCCATCATGATTCAGATAAAAGCCTCACTCATTCTCATAAATACTTAGATATTTCCTACAAAAACTGACTGTTTATTTTTTTATTTCATCATATTGCTTTGCACATAGTGCAGTTTTAGTAATAGTTCTAAATGAAAATATCCTACTAAACTAGCTGGAATTTCTTCATTAATAATAGCAAGATGCACCTCTAAGGTAATCACAACCTTTTCTTTCATTTCTACACATTTCTCTAATGATTTGAAGCCAGAGTGTATCTAGTTTTCAAGGTTTTCTATTCTGTTTAAAACTTGATGTACCAAGAGAAGATTAGTGTATCTATATTCATATAGCTCAAAAAGTCATCTATCCTTTTTTCTCATGCGTCTGCCCCAGAATTCTCTCTGCTGCTTCAGAGTTGTTACACTCAAAATCTTGCTCATGGGCACAGAAGCAGCACACCTTTTATATAAGTAAAGCTAAAAAATTGTTAGCATAACTGAAAGTGAACCACTCTGAGCATTACTAGTCCAGATCTAATTATTTAAAAAGGAAGGTTAATGCAGTTAAAATGTTGATAGATACATGTCCTTGTACCTACCTCCCTGTGTTAGACTGAAGTCTCCACTGCTCCTCTGGGTGCTGAGATTGGTGAGGTTTCCTGCTGGTGGCAGTGGTGGGGTGTCAGTGAATTGCAAGCCTCTGGAGTCTTTCAGAGAGAGGAATGCGGTATTTGTGGTAATCCTCGCTCTAGGATTAATTTGGGACCTTCTTATGCGTCTGCCAACAGCTTTTTACTCCTTTGCCCTGTCTTCACTGTCTCTTGTTCCATATTACACCCAGTTTACTACATATGTACATTAGACACTATTTCTTGTTATCTCTAAAACCAGGTCTGCCATCATCAGAGTTACAAACACGAATCTGCACAGAGCAGCTGCTTGATACTGTTATCTGTATAAAACTATGTTTCTACTGTGCAAAGACAAAACAAACTAAATGTGGATATCAGGTATCCTTCCTGCTATTCCAGCTTGTTCTCCTCTGTTGATGCTCTTAGCCACCAGTTCAACTGGGTTAAAAGGCTTCCAGAACATGAGAGAATAAAAACAAAGGGATGTAGATACACGTGTCTGATAGTCAAATATGTACAATGTTGACAAAAAGAACAAAGGGAAAGATTGTCCTCCCTCCCACACCCAGCCCCCCCCCAAACAAACAAACAAAAAAACCCCCCAAACAGCAAAGTAGACAAAACAAAAAAAAAAACCAAAAAAAAGAGAGAATATGGAATATGAAGACGTGCACAGGCAATTGATTCACAAACTCTCCACAGAGAAATTGAGAGCACAATGACCTTCCGTGTCCTTAGGGATTTTATGATAAATGGTAGATCTAGGAGGCTTTTTTGTAAAGTAATTTGCATACACTGATTTGGAGAATTCTTTAAAATAATATTTTTTCTCTCTCTAAAAGCAATTTGATGTACTTTTATTTAATTGTCCTGTGGCCCTACTGCAAAAAAACCCCAAAACCAACCAAACCAACAAACCAACAACTGTCCCAGTCTTGCTGCATATGTCATTTCTTGTTATATACATAATTCAATAAAGAAAATCAGAGACTGCCCAGGTTGTTTTGCATGTTAATTGACAACTACTTAAGTAGAACTTAAAAAGCTTTAAACAATGTAAATCAAGTAATAATACATGTTATTATCACATTATTATCTTACAATCTCTACAGTATTATTATTGGTATATAAATCCTTAAATAATAGCAGACATCTTCATAGCTTATAAGAATTTGCTAAACATAAAGACAATTTTGAATATGTCATGGCATGGCATTTTGATGCCATGAAGTATTCTGGAGAAACACACCATACTGCCATTTCATTGATCTAAGGTGGCAGATGAAAGTCTTGTCATCTGCAGTGCCACTTCATTTCAAAGTGAAGGCATTTCCAGAGACAGAGTTTGGCAATTTTTAATGTAAATAATGTTTTGCCTTTCTGAAAGAGCCCATTTACAGTCTTGAGGCCATTAGACTTCTGCCCTGGCTTCCTCAGCACTGCAATTCTGCAATTGGATTGGAGAGTCAGTTTGAGATTAACTTCTCACTTGTGCGGCAAAGCTTCCTTTTTATATTTCTGTTAAACTGAACAAATGGCTGCTACTAATGTTTTGCTCATCAACTAGTAAGTGGAGGCCATTTAAGACAGAAATGTAGGGTTTAGCTCCAGCTGCTGTTCTAATGTTGCAGAAAGCTTTTGCTGCAGTTCATTAAATTCAACTTCAGGCAGTCACAAAATTGCCAGCTAATTATTTTTCTCTTTCCTCGGCTGAGTAAAACCTGGTGTCACCAATTTCCACTCAGAAAATGGAGCTACAGAATTCTTCATTCAGAAGACTGAAGAAACAAAGCAGTGAGGAAGATACCAACATAATTCTTATAAAAACAGGTAAGACTGAATCGGTGGAACTTTATCTCCTACCAGTTTGTCAGACTAGTTTGGGAGTCAGACTCTGTATGGGATGTTGGTTCTTTGCTAGTAGGTCACAGGGCCTTTATTAAAAACTGTTAGTTTATGTTTCGGGGACTAATAGCCAGATTGGAGATTCAGCTTACATGGGTTCAACTCTCTGGCTGAAAAGCAACAGACCTGTGGCTGAGAAGTAATTTTCTTCAGTACTGAGTACACAGGGTGTTTTAATCTTTATTATCTCTGTACAAATCAAATTAAATTATGACAATTTCTTTCATTTTGTGGAATATCAAAACTAAAAATGAGATCCAAAATCGAAAAATACATGTATGGAGATATCCCTCCTGACCTTGCATACAGAATTTCTACCTGAACACAGCTCTGTTAACTTAAGGACATTGTTAACATTTGTACACACCTCTTACAAACTGTTGTAATCATACCTTGAGATCATCTGTACTACCCAGGACTTTAAGTTGTTGTTATAGCTTATAGATAAAGTAACTAAAATCAGAACATCTGTGTGTGTTTAGAATAACACTCCGAAACAGGAAATTTGAATAACCTCCTGCCATGGAGGTGCTTATGGAATAGGGGTTTTGGTTGACTCCTGGGGTAATTTACTCTTTAGGGACTTTACAGGCTGAGAATATTTCCAAGCTAGTACACCAAGCTTTCATCCCAGAATTCTTGGAAAATTAATAGATACTGAGGATTTGAGCTTCTGTTAATCATTGTTCATTGTCATATCACAGTTAGGATTTCAAAGAGACTTCCTCCTTCTGTTATGATTGTACACACAGAGGAAAGAGCCCTTACTATGATTTTACAATTAAAATTTTCACAAAACAAGTATAAAAAGAGGACAGTAGAGAAAAATGTGAAGTGAGAGCAATAGAATGGCATGATTAAAATACGTAGAATTACGTATCTTCAAGGTTTCTAAATACATAGCTGCACCTTTAGTTGCAGGAAGAGAGGAAAAAATTACTTCAGCCTCAAAATTCACATTTTCTATATGCATATTTTTGCTTTAGACAGCATGTCTTCAAATACTTGTAAGTTGTCAATTGGCAACTATTGTTGTCTCACTGCGATCTTAAGAGTGAGAAGACACATCAAAAGAGAATCAAGGCTATGATAGCACTCAGTGCAAATCAGAAGAGTTCCACATAAGGCTGAAATCTGGCATTTGTGTGAAGCACCAAGACACAATGGGGACACAAGGAGAAAGCTGTCAAGGGAATTGGGTTAGAGTATGAAAGCAAGACACGATATGTCACCCTTTGTCTTATATGATAGTTTCATAGTTTTTACGTGACACAAGCTGTGTAAGTTAGTTTGGGTTCAGTTTGGGGGAGGTTTTTGTAGAACTTCATTAGGCAGTGCATTAAAAATAATCTGTCCGTACTGGACCACCAAGAATCTGAATGTACAATCACCAAAGTGTTAACTAAATTCTGGTAATGGGCTCAAATAATATTGCTATTTCCATATAATGGAAATATAATATAATTATATATTTATATATATATAATTACATATAATTTCCATATAATGAGCAGCACTGGGAAGAATTAAGAAGCTCAGAATTAAGTCACATTTTGATGTGTATAGGTAAGAAAGATGGTTTGGTTTTATTAAGGGTAGGAAAAATTAGGCTTGCTTTCAAATGCAACACTAAAATTTTGATGAAACATTTTTTATTTGTACGCTAAAGAAAACTGATCGAGAAACAACTTTCTGCCACTTTTAAGAGCTATATGACACTCTGAAGGGTATTTTTGAAAATAAAAATAACCTAATTAATTTCATAATTTCAATTTCAGAATATAATTCTAACGAATTTAAGGTCCAGGTTCTGAATAAAACCCACAAAATATTAAAACATATGTGGGAACCTCTAACCTCTCATCTATAAATGGACAAGTACCAAATCTCATTTCCTCTGAAAAGACCAAGATTTTAAGATACATAAATCCATAATGATAATTAAATACGTTCAACCTTGAATTGATCAAAATGCGATTTCTTTGCAAATGGAAAGGTCAACTTCTAGCACTGCCACGTGTGGATAAAGCCATGGGTTGATGTCACCTGCCTGCCACCCTGACACCGCCGTGGTCTCACGAGGCTCAGTCCTGCCCCAGAGCAGAGCTGCCTGACAGCAGAAAGAGGAACGGCATCTGCCCAAAGTCACTACAATTTCAGCAGGATAATTTTATAGATCCAATACTGTAGGTCTTCTGCTAGAAGACTGAAATACTTATAAGGCTTATCTGAGTCTCTTGATTTACCTCTCAATTCATGTCCTTTCATTACACTTGTAGTAGAAAATCATATTCTCCTGTAATATTTTGGTTTTTTAAAATAAAGACTACCTTTCCCATTAATTGAGAAGTCTTGCAAACAATTCTTAAAGTCCTACCATGTTTTCTTTACTGGATGTGAAGACTCTATAATCTTCATTAGTATAAAACAGCTATTTCTCTTCTGTGGAGTTTAAATGAGAATTTTAATTGTTTTCTGTCAGATGTTCTTTAACTGGTAATAACATTCTGCCTGTATTGAATTAAACAAATTTAAATTATCTAAAAATTCCTCTATTTCTTTATTAAGTTGTAGGTGGGAATTCAAGACCAACGCTTCTGTGATTTTACTGTGGATTCAAGCAGGAGAAAATGTAGGTAGGAGGTACTTGTAAAAATCCTGAAATGCCTCAAAAATCAGAGTTGTGTGCTCTCAAAATTGTGTTTAAATCTTTTAGGGGTTAGCCTGGAAGGGTTACTGGGGATGTAGTAAGTACTGAAACAGGACAAACCCCCACGATCTGGTGTGTAAATTGCACAGCAGAACTGGACATGAAAAGACAATTGAGTTTTGGAGAGCACAGAGTTAGAATATGAGCAATTAAGACAAAATGCAAAGTGACTTCTCTTTCTTCTTGTGTAGGGACAGTGACAGATTCAGCTTCACTTGAAGTGAACAGATATCTTTTAGTGTGATCTTGATTGACACCTTATTCTCCACAGAAGGGCTGTTTTTTCTGACATAAAAATTGCAATTAAGGAAGAAAATTTTAAATACCATTGATTGATTTATTACATATTAATCGATCAACTGATATATTTTGTGAATTTCCAAGTCAACTAGGACTGTAACAACAGACTTGATTGTTGCCATGACATCAGAAAGGTTTCTTTTGTTTTTAAGGAGAAAGATTAATTTTTAACAAGAATATGTTTGCTAATGCCTTTCAGGGGAAAAAAAAAAAAAGAGACTATTTAAAAGGTGGTCATATTTTAGGGATCTAGCTTTTATTGTTGCTCTATCCCAGCATAGTATACTACATCTATTAAAAAAAGACATTAAATGATTTTGTGTTTATATTTATTGTCAGCAATACATCAGTTATGTAAAAATAACCCAGATGAAAATGTAAGACTTATTACATTTTCATATCATCTGTATTAACTGAATAAAGCTTAGTGACAATATACACAAATTTGCAGTAGTAGTTGTACGTAAACATTCTGTGCATTAAAAAAGAAATATACATAATTTAAAAAATAAGAATGCATTACACAATTTACAAATTAACATTAACAAAAAAAAAGGTAAACATTCCTCAGACAGCTGCCTCTTCATTCTACAAAATAAATATTCAAGTAAATTAAGTTAGGCAAAATAAACTCTTAATTCTTAACAATTTACATAAAGGTAAAAAGACAGATTTCCATTTAATTCAAGGTATATTTTACAGTGATTTACACATAGAGTTTTTAAATTGGTCTCTTCAAATTTTAAGATTGGAAAAAAAACTTTATTACATTTTGGCAGGAGGAAGGGGATTTCAAAATTGATGCTTTATACCAAATATAAACAAGCTTGTGCAGTTGCATCAAAGCTTCAAAAAGGAACTGCTCCAGGACTCAAAGCAGACACAGTAAGCTAAAAACTACAGTTTTAAAAAGGAAAATATAAACGATCACATCAACAGGAAATGTCTACTTTGCTATTCTCTGAACGGTTTATTTGATCACTGGAAACATTACTTTCACAAACTAATAATCTACAGTAGTGGCTGCTTTAGGCACTGGATTTGTAGAAGCACTCTGATTTTTAAAGCAAATTGCTTTTCATTCTATACTGACAATTCACCTATTATTTATTTCTGTTTCAATGCTAGAGGGCTTAATCACCTTTGCAACTTTTAGATTTACATAAAATGTCAGCCCTCCTTACAGCCTAGCATTTTTTTCTTGATAATGATGGAAGCCATTCTGGCTTCAAACTTCCATGCACTTTGTTTGTAGAAAAAATAATAATAAAAATGCACTCTAGATTTTAAATGCAGCACTAATATGATGCAGATGTGCACCAGGTATTCACTGATCAGATATAAAATGTAACACATACTAAAATACTTGCATGGATTGCAAAGGCCAAACATACTTTAAAAACCCTCCTATCTCTTTGTTTGTCCATTCAATATGGTAAGAAAAAGGAGATGTCATACCTTTAACATCAAGTTATTAAATGTTTAGATTTAGGACATAAAATTCTACAAGGCAAGAACTAGGCAACAGCTCCTGCTAAGACCAGCCGGTATCATAAATAAAGATGACTCATTGCCAATGAAAGAAACCCTGTTCCCTCAATGCCCTCTTGGTCCAAAACTATTTGACAACACAGAATCAGACTTCTAAAAGAACAGCAATTTGTGTCTCCACACATAGTTATCGTTCTTTAATACTTTATAATTTTTCCATGGTTTTTTTTAATGTCTGACAAAAAAGGAACCAGCGCGGTTTTTGTTTCTGCTCAAGAATGCATAAAATTAAAATTATCAAGACTTGTATTTTTCCAATGGATCTTTACAAAGTGATGTAAGACTGAAGACCCCAGTCCTGAAACACATATGAATGAACCACTGCTGGGGCAGGGGGCCGTGGAACTTCATTAGCTGCAGCTGGATCAAGGTATAAAATGAGAAATTAAACCTGTACAAAGATTGTTGCCATTGCTCCTCTGCTAATCATTCCCATTTGAGGAATACACAGTGGGAAAAAGGTAATTTTCTTGATGCAGAAACACCATACGAGTAATAGGTCAGCAAAGGTAAAGTAGGACCATAATCTCTCTTGAACATCCACAAAATGCTCATTGGTTTCCAGAATTGTTTTACATAGAACAAAGGTGTGTATTTTAAGAACTGATAGAACCCATTGATGTCCATTTGTCATTGATTTCAGTGGATCTGGGCCCAAGTTTGCAAAGCTAGTTTCATTTGGTGTGCAAAAACTGGTGCTTCTTGAGTAAATAACGTGATGAGTAGGCAGAAGTGGTTTAGGTTATAAAAAAGACCTGAGAACCTAATACTGAACTTTATATAACAATTATTTTTGAGAGGTTGCCTGATAAAGTTTTGTATTGCTTAGTAGTGGCACAGTCACTTGTATGTTCAGGCTACATATAGAAGCCACTAGAGGAGAATAACCCTTCTCAGGTCATGGATCACATCCGTAACAAGCACGTCACATGCACAGTGCCAAGTCAATGAGCTTCATGTTGGAAGCGTGACACTGAAAAGCCATAGGCATGGAAGAGGTTAACAGTGAGTTTTCACACTGCCAGCGTTTTTTAAAAAGTCATGAGTATTAAAATGGCAGAACTATTGATCTTATTGTTTACTTGCCAGTACACTCAGGAGTTTAACTGAATAATTAAAAGAGTCTATTGAATTATACTAATTAGAAAAGACAAAACGTCTCTGAGTATTGCACTGCCAGCAACAGTGAAAAAGCTCTCACTAACAGAAGGAAAGAAAAGCAAAACCATTTTATTTTAGTTGAACAATCAGAACACCTTTTTAGACAAGAAGTATGTCACTCCGGATTACAGGGCAACCGCTTTTCTTTTTCTTTTCTTTTTTTTCTAACAAAGTTAACAAATATAAAAAATCTAGTCATAAACAGCCTTCAAAGTACAATTAGAAACCAGCAGGACAATCTATACCAGTATAGGTAGATGGGGCAAGAAACTAGACACTTGTATTACTGCCATGGTGTGGAGCACAAATGGCTGCTGTGATGAGGAACGGTGTGTACCGTACACATCGTAGCCGAGTCCATCCCGTCACAGTCCAAACCAAACACTACTCTCTTCAGGATTCAAGACCTGTCTACTTGACACTCCTTGCACAAGATACATCATTATCCTTTCTGAAAAGAGGCAGTTTCTATGGCAATACTAGTTAAGTGCATATCATGCTGCACTAATATAGTGCAAAAATTTGCCTTACATGTAGCAAAAAAGATGCAGGCAACAGTTTGAGTCAGAGAAAGTAGAAACATCTTGTAACATTTACATCAGGTATTCTTTTTCCAGACAGCAATCACTAGAAAATAGTGAATCTGAGAATGCCTCCGTTCTGGATGTACACGAGGCCTTTACACTTTGGAGTGGTAACAGGACAGAATTTTGCAAGTGAGTCATTGCCCTCTGAAACACAGGTTAACACAAGTTATCATCAACTGGCAAACTGTTGAACTTGCTCAGTGGGTAAATCCCAGTCAAAAGTTAATATTGTACTAAGCACTAAAATGCTCTTCATCAAGTATATAATTTGATAGAATAATACATATGGTTCAACTGAGTATATATGTTATGTTTGAATATAAAGAGTCATAGACAGCTTGGTACAAACTCGTCATGCGTAGTGATTATACTTGGTTAAAGATGCAGGGGCTTCCAAGTGTTAATACTATGTCAGCTCCAGTACTCTGGAGACAGAAGTGGTGCTTATAGTTTCTAAGACTGAGGAAGCACCACAGATCTCCAACTGCAGTGTCTATTCACGTGATTCTGCCCGATTTCTCAGTGCTGATGGTCTAAAGTAAAGCAGTAATACCTTGAGTATCGGTAGGCATCATGAAATTCATCCTTCTTTATCTATGGTGCAGTTACAAAAGATAAAAAGTCAAAACACTTAATCCACTCCATAGAAAATCCCTGTGGCTTTGGACACCTTCTGATTTCATTCCCATAATTTAGACTCCATTTGTCACCATTGAGAAGTTGTATTTTACATGTCTGCATCTCCATCATAAGCCAAGGTTAAAGGTTTCAGTCGGTTGTTCTGCCTTCTCTGGGGCTTCTTTGGCTTTTTGCTGAAACAACAAGATAATTTGTAAATAGAACAAGCAATTAATTACATGCAAAGATGTATTTCAGTCTCAAATGAAAGACGAGCATGTTGATAATGTGTTCAGTTGTTTGTTTATAAAAGATATAAGCCTAAAACTTTCACTGGGATCACTAATTATCTCTTTATCAACCCAAAGCAGTATTTAATTCAAAGCTCAAGTGTTCAGAAACAAGCTGTTCTGGTGCTGATGTGACTTGATGAAATCCTTGGCAGGTACTCTTGCAACATCACTCAGTTTTCAGAAGAACTCAGAACCTGCCATGCAATATTTGGTCATGTATCAAAGCTGCAATCAGGTTCTTTTAAATTACGTGACTCAAATCTTAAACCGCTCTTGACACATCAAGGGTTTCCATGGGAAAGATCCATCTTTTGATTGGTTTTATCTCATTATACTTGCTTGAATGACTACACTTAATTCTAGATGTTATAATCAAACCAGTCCTTAATAGCAGAGGTATGGTTGTTAGCCATAAACTTCCTTGTCTAGTCTTGAATTAGATTTTAATCCAGAAATATTTCCAACTCATTCGATATAGTTTAAAAAAATTACCAGGCCATAGGAACATGAATGTTTATCCGCACTTTAGTACTTGTCTTCTTTTAGAGTGTAATATAAGCATTTCTTTAAGTCAGGCCTGTGCATCCTCAGTCTTGTCCAAAACGTTGTATCAGCTGTCAGTTAGGCTGCTCAAATCTGAATCTTTTATATAAAACCATTTGTTACAATAACTTGCAGTAGCCACAGGTTCCAGTCCAAATAATCTGCAGCTCAGTTGAATGTTAATGGATTTTTTTTTCCTCAAAGAAACCCAATCCCCTGCCCCCCCCCAAATCAAATAAAAATACTCCAAACAAACTTTCATCTTACCTAGACAGAAGTGAGGTTTTGGGCAAAATTTACTGAATGGCAAACATACCCAAACACTTACTAATGCAGTACAGCCCAGAGCCTGATGTATTTTACCACACTTTCCTCACCTTTCACCTGTACATTCGTTTGGGTCAGAAATTCCAAAAAGGACCTAGAAAACTTCAGGGAGCACATTCTCAGAGATGACTTGTTTAAAAAAAAATATTTCACGTATTAAAAAGATGAGAAAGTTTTCCAAATATCTCTGGTTGTGTATCTCTATATCTTGTCAAATATACAATATGACTTGCCTGGTTACTAAATTTCCTTCTTGCTATTTCTCTCAGCATTCTGTGATACAGACATGATAAAATTATTCTGGACACTGTACTTAACAACCAAGAAAAACTGAGAAAAAATAAACTGTGCACTAAGGTACCCCATATTTGTAAGTTCTAACCTCAGAAGAGATGTAGTTATCAATTACCTAGAGTACAATCAGAATCTGCTAACCTGAGTTTGGACAAAATGACATGGGAAATTCAACACTGCAGTTCACAGAAGTGTCTGCAGTTTCTACAGCAGCAGATGTAAACATTTGCATTACAGTCTGTGTGGGGACTGGTTTTTTATAAATAATTAAAGAACTCACCAGGCTAGATAGATCATAGAAACAATAAAGATGAGTAAAACAAATGCACCAGCAGCTACACCATAAACCCAGGTCTTCAGCCTCCCATCTAAAAGGAATGAATGTTAGTCAGTAGTGTTTGAGTTAGTCTTGTTGAATTATTAGTTCTGATATAGCATAGAAATATTTTAATAACCCAAAATAAATGTCCTCATTAGCAATTACAGTGTAATCTGAGTAAATATTGTTTAATAACTGAGCAATGACTTCTCTGTGCTCTGCTTTTTAGTTGAAGTCAGCATAATTCAAATGGAGCTGAGATCTGGGGCAGCAGGTGAGATGCCCAGAAACTCAGCTTTGGGGCCCTCTAGTAGCAAGGATTCCCTCAGTGTGATCACAGGGCAGTGCATCAGCCCAGGACTCATTTAGCATCACTTGCAATTGTAGCTCTGGAAAATCAATCTTCCTGTTATTTTTATTCTTGTTCCTTTTTACTTTTATGTTTTTAAATACCATTAGCATGCTGTTCCTCATCAATACCCTAACTGCATGTACACAGCTTTTATTACTGCATGAACTAATATTTTTTAAATTTCTTTCCCTTCAAAATGGAAGTTTTTTTTGTAATAAATAACTTCTCCTCACAGAATAAAAATACACAAAAAAAGACAAGCCATGCTCATAAATAGAACTGCTTGTTGTTAATAAGGACTGTATTTATGTGCAGCCTGTGCACTTTGGATTTTGGACATGATGTCCCTGCAGGCCCAGGTATACATACCACTCTCCTTGCCTCAGATGCACCCACGTCTACCAGGAAAAATGATGTGGCTTTGTCTGAATTATTTCATTTACAATTGGTACAAGTTTTATTTCATGAAGTTGTGTATATTTTCAATGTAAGCAAACACAGCTAAAATTTTTTCTGATCAAAAACTTAGGGTTCTCTTTAGCTCTGTAGAACCAAAAGACATCATCAATGCAATTTATAATTCCACACTAATAATAACAGAAGTTAATCAGACTAAGATTGCTCAATTACCCAGTAGAGTTTTCTATTGCTGTGCAGTTAAGCTCATTCTTTTTGGTCTGTAGCAATGCAAAGTCTTGCAGTCACGTGGATGACTTGTTCAAGACTAATCAATATCAAAACATTTTACGTTTGTTACCCTAATCAACCTAATGAAACATTATAACTGATAATAACTGACATAACTGAAGTAGCTGATCCATTAAAGATTAATGGAACAGTAGATTTGACCTGACATATCCTATGATATGATAATATCAACGGAGGAATTCAGACTTTAGTACTGCTAAATAGGTTAGTTTCCTCTCTCCTTGCCTTATTTCCATTGGTAAATGTAAAGATTTTAGTTTTTTTCCAGGTTGGCTTCTTTTAAAATTGTAACATCTCCTTGAAAAAAAGACTGGCAGTACCTTGTATATAGATTTATTTGTTTTTGTCAAAGCAAGGAACTCTGTTAATGAGGTCATTCCTATTATGCAACCACTGACATCTAACTCAGGCTTTCTGAATTCCCTCTGGACAGATTATTTCTAAGTATACAAGGGAATTGGCATCTCAGACTCATCTGTTTCTGGTAATACCTCAGCCCAGACAACTTCGGGAACTGCAATATAATTTGTGGAAGAAAACTAAAGAACTATTTCAAATCCAGACTTAGAAACTGCAAGGAAAGAAATAATCATGTCAGAGCAAATCAAAACCTTTCCAATAGATATCCAGTGCTGGAATTAAAACAATCAAGCCTAAATCTCATCTGAATTGGAAAATGTCCACTTTCTCTTATGCTTCCTCATAACTTCACTGCATAAAGTATTAGCTCTGTTTTGTATGTTTGGGTTTATCTGAACTAGTTCTATTGGTTCTGTTTGGTATGTTTGGGATTAGCTGTGCCATATCTCCTTCCTAACTCAAATTACATCAAATTGGTGAGAGTTCATGATGTTTCTCAACCGTACCTTGCTCCAAAACCATCCCTGAGCTCACATGAGCATCCACATTCCTAAACAGTTGAAGGTGACAGTCTGATATTTGCTTATTGTTGTCACTCTGGCAGCTACAACACACCCTCCGGCATTTTCAGGAGAAGTTAGTTAAAGTGAGTACATGATAACATATTTGGTAAGATGCTGTTTTTTAAAAGAGGACCAGAAAAGTTTAATTTTCTACTTTTTATTGTTGATTAAAGTTCTTGGAGTAAAGACCATTTTATTGCAGGTATCAAATATAAAATCAAAGTACAAATAATAGTAAATACTGGTAGGACTAGTGGGATCTAACAAAAGTATTTCTAATTTCTAACCCAAACATTATTTAATCTGCTTATTAGAAATATTTTTACAAATCTCAACTTGAAACATTTTATGGATTATGCATGTAAAGATAGTGCTTTCAATTCCGCAATTAAATACATTGAAAAACCCTTTAGAAATTAATGAACACCCTGATACGTAAGTGTATTAGAATATTTAGCTCTATGTGATTTAAGAGACACTTATGATAGCCAATTGCTCTCTTCCATATTGTTAACATTTTGGACATACCTCTTTATGTGACAGTATTTTGTTAATTAAAGTTTTATTTATGTTTATTTATGTAAATATTTAATTGCACTAGGAAATATTTACTGATATCTGATTACATGATGGACTTTATAAAGTATTTTTTATGAAATAACTCTCTTATCTTTCATGCCCCTCTTGCACATAAGTCTTTGCTCAGCTTTAAAAAACGTGGTCCATCATAAAAGCAAATGCTGCTCGTAGAGACTTAGAGCATATCTACACTAAATAACAATAACATGGTTATCTTTTGACTAGCATGAATTAGTTTTAATATGGATATGTCAGAAAAGCATTAGCATACCTATACCGATTATTTTCCTACAATTTATGCTATGGCTGGAAATTTTAAGCAGCCTTTACTCTTTGCAGTCTTCAGTACTACCTTTTCATTCTTCTGTCAACAGAATTACTGGTTGAGACACTCTAATTCAATACTAGCTTGCACCTTTGCAGCAAACTTGCTTCTAAAGTCACATTTGAAATAGCTTCTGTGAATTTTAAGAAGTAGAATGGCTTAAAAGGAATGTAAGATTTCACTAAATATATTGATGGATAGTGAGAAGGCTAGGGGTTTACTTATGTCTCTTTCTTTGTTTTCAGTCAGAGCAGTTGCCTGCCTTCTTAAATGAACTCTTAAGGGTTTTTCTTGTCTTCCTAGGCACCACAAAAATGCAAATGCCAGACCCTGCAGCAGTACTTAGCACTAAGAACTGCTCATTGCGTGACTTCACCTGGCCCAAAAGGCTGTAGAAACCAGGTCCTTCCTCGTCCTGCCTGGTTACTGGAGGGCTGGGTAGGGTTCACAGCTCGACTGGTTTTCACATCTCCCTTTTTGTCCTCCATGGTGGGGATCACCACCACTGGGATGAGAGTGCACTGTTCGAGTGTGCCATCAGAGGACATGACTTCAGTGTATCCATCTTCACAACTGCATGTTCTAGTCTGTAGGGAACAAGTGTTTTATACCGTGTAGCAGAAAAAGAAGGTTTTCTGTGAGCTATAAAGCATAACAACATGGATGACTGGAAGAGAAGACTGTTTTGATGAGTGCTAGTCTGGACAGTACCTCTTCATATATTTTTACGGAAGTTCATACCGTAGCAACAGAGATTGTTTAACATTCAATTGGAAGGTGGAAAATGGTGCGAGATGGATTTTAATAAATTAATGACTAGCAAAATCTCTGAAAATACTTTTTGTTGCCATAATCTTTGTAATAAGAGATGTGTGGGAAGCCCTCATGGGGGTGTTGTACGCTCCAATGCAGTAGCACATACCTCACTGCAGTAAGCGTGGGGTTGGCTGCACGGTGGGTTACATGACCTGTCAGCATCTGGTTGGCGCATCACTAAACAGCCCCCTGTAGGACAGAAAATCATATTTTGACACAGTAATACCTCACCACTGATGAAATTACTGATGTCATTACTTGCTGGAGTATATCATGGATGACAATCTTATTGCTAACTTGAATGTAAGAGTCCTTCTTTTATTGCAGAGTGAAGGATAATTGGAATCAAGTATTTTCTTATACGTAGAGTAAGAATACAGCAGATGTATTTGATATCACATGCATTTTAGAGAACTAGTATTTAGCAATGGAGCCTTTTGTCTTCCCCTTTGTTCCTTTGGTGGATTGCCCAAAAAACCAATTTAAATACTTTGTTGTACTCAAGGGAACAGATTTGGTTCTCTAGGGCCCTCCTTATGACTTACATATTAAACTGTGGCCACAATAGAAATAATAGCATCTTTTTTATTTATATATTTTCCTGTTAAACTGAAAACAAGTTACTCATCCTGTTTATGAAAAGATAACTGTTTTCTGGTGCTAGTGGGTGACATGCTATAGTTTTGCCTTTATGAAGCAAGGCTTCATGTTAGTCTAAGATTCTATGAAAGGAAAGCAGTATTATCAGTAAAGCATGTACTCAATGTTACAATACTGATGATATTGTGGGTTTCAGTCTTTTCTCTTTTTATATAGACCTAGTTTCCACTTCTACAACTTTATATATAGTGTAGTTATCGTTATGGACCAATACACACCATCAGGCTTTCACTATCATTTCAGCCAGAATGACTTTAAAATACGTTCAGAATCGGTTTGAATTTACCTGTGTTTCCTTTTAGCTTATAGAAGAGGGATATGCATCACATTGTTTAAAATTTATACTGCTACAGGACAACTCTTGCATCTCCCAAATCAATAACATTTTTACACTGGTGTGATATGATGATGAAATCCTGATGGATGAGGCTGGTCACAACCATAGCAGATGCAGTTAGATGTGGTTACATAGATCCAAGTGTTAACGGGATGGCTGATGAAGGACAAAGAAAACCCTGCTGGTTGCTGTAAGTTTTACCCACCCTCAGAAAAGAAAATCATACATCCTAGCACACAAGTCACATGCCTGTGGGAATCTATGTAATAAAATATCAGCCATCCAAGGAAGCTGCAGAAGGAAAGGGTTGCCTCATCGCCCAAGGGAAATAACACCTTCAAGTAAAAAAGAGCTATTCAGCACAATGACATTATGCAAGTAAGTAAATAGATAAGGACCTTAAAATACCAACAGAACTCACAGTAATTATTTAATAATGTCTGAATTAAAATACACTATGTTAAAGCCAAATGTGTAGGAATAAGGCAGACAAACACAGTAATCAGAGATATGGGTTACTTCTGAATCAAAATAGGTAATCTCAATTCAAATCAATCATATATGTGCATCTATCACATCTATGAGCTCTTAAATAATGTAGTTTATACAAAACACTTCCAAAATTTGTACAAATGTAAACTAAAATCTGGTTCACTACTATACATTTAATGTAGAGAAGTTCCCACAGAATATTATATTTAAGTGCTGTGTTTGAAACTATCATAAAACCCATGAAAACTATTGTTTTGCATTTACCAGAAACATATGAAAAACACAGTTTTGCATTGCATGGAGACCGGTGATTGCATATTCTGGAATATTGCATTAGTCTTCATTTCAAATCAGAAAGTTACCACAGCTTAAAAGCCACATACAAACAAACTTTGAAAAAAAAGATATATAATATGGGTCTGACATTTGTCTGCCTTGGAGGTCCTATTATAAAAAATCTGCCAACAGCTCATAGTCATACATCTGTCTTTCCTAGAATTTATCACATGGCTGTATTCAGTCACATCACAAGAAATTATTATTTTCATGTAACTGACTGTGATTTATGAATACATTCTGATTTTAACATCTCAGAGCCATAATCTCCAAGATGCTACTTCAAATCCTATAAGACCTTTCATAGATAATATCCTATATGAATCTCAACAAGAATTCTTACTTAGAGTTTCACTTACCATAGAAACATCTTAGCTAAGCAGGAAGCAATCAAGGTGCATAAATAATTCCCTGTTGCAATTTGTTGTGAATAAGTTTTAATAGTCTTACACCACAAGGTAAGATTTACAAGAGGCTTTGAGCTGTTATTTCAAAACCTTGCTAAAATAATACAAACATTTTATTTCTACTGTTACCACTGACAGTAGTGGTGGGCTCCATCATCAAGAAGTATTGGGTGGCAATACATGAATAACAGCTCCCCTCCTGTGACTGACCCGACAGTGGCTGGCACTGAGAATGCATTTACAATCGCTGGGATTCTTTTACTATCACTTGGTCTGATACAAAAATTATTTAAATAAATGCATAACTCTTAGCTTAAATGTATCCCTATTTCCAATAAATAAATCTGTGTAAATAGATATGTATGAAGACATTCTTCTGCAATCTCAGTAATTCTTAATTCATGGGATTTGTGCTTTGGTTTGCACAACAAGTCACTGTATCCCATAGCTGTCCACTGAGCATACTGATACAGATTTATAGCATTGAAGTAAAGAAATAAACTTATACTAGCACATTTATTAAAAGTTTATATTTTGTAATTTTATGGAGATATATCATATATGGGTGATATTATCAAGCTTTGCAACCTTCTCTGTCTTTGTATAGGCATTGAAATTACCTGTAATGCCCAGAAGTCTTATTTGCTGTAGGGCTTGAAATCTGAAACCCTTAATTTAGAAGTGTAAAGAAGCCTATGGTAAAAAAACCTAAACACATAAAATGTAAAACACTTCAGGGCTGCTACAGAAGATAATATTTATATTTACTTTTAGGATTACATGCTGCATAAATCTGGAAAAGAAACCACATCTTTAATATGCAGAAAGATGATGATTTTGATTCATACATCAGGAAGTGTTTTTGGCACATCCTTTTTCATTTGCTTTTCCAATTTGTTGGGAAAACACATTATCCACCAGTTTTCCAAGATTTTTTTGTGTATATAGAAAGAGTAGTTACCTGTGACGTTTAAACCATCTGACCTCTGGCACCACACAGTCCGAGAAGATCCCTTCCACGGGCTAGCCATCCACTTGTACTCATAGCACTGCCCATCTGCACAGAGAACATTCGCATTTCAAGAAATTTAATGACAAGGTTTTAGGCTACCACTGGCGGCACCCACACTCATTAGCAGACTGTGCTCATTATGTGGCCACATTCAATATGATTAATGGCTTGTACAGCTAAGTAGACCCCTTTCTCCTTCATCCAGAAACTTAGAAAGGTGCACTGCTCACATGGAGCTCCCAGCATCTCCCGCACTTACTGGACACGTAAAAAATAGACCAGATGTGTCCTAGACACCAACTATGATTATGAGCAAGCCTAATGTAGTTGAGGAGCAAAAAAAAATGTTTCCAATAACCTCATAATGTTTGTGGCCCATCTGCTGTGCAAAACTCATTTAGGATCAGGTTCCTTTCCTGGTAACACTGAGCTTCAGCCAGGGCTTCAGTGCTTGGTGAAGTGGCCAGGGCTGCATCTGGCTTTGCGTCTCAGCTCTTCTGTGCACATCTCATATGGTCTGGGATGAACCATGAAGTCCTTCTGCACCTTAGCTCTCTATTATAAAATTCCTTTTTGCCTGATCTGGCCTCTGAATGGACAAGAAATGTCTGTACAGGAAACTACTACCAGTGGTAAGCATGGCTGAGACATTTTAATGACATTGCCATGCAATTAATTAATTCAAAGGGTAGAGAGAAATCTAAATATGGTTATGCATCAGAACTCAGATATCTTTTTATTAATGTTATTAAGCAGATAAAGAAACTGTTTGTCCAATGTAAAAAGAAATGTCAGTATTAAAAAATGATAATTCTAAAGTGGTAACATATGATAGTTATTTATCACTTGAAATTTTTTTCTGTTTACAGTTGATATCTGTAAGACAACAACTTAAGTGCATTTCCATCTATCAAATTTGTATTTGCCTAAAATTGATACCATGAACACAAAGAAAACAAAATCATGGTTATTCTGTATTTTTCCCTTACAGGAGTCAGCCTTACATATATTTTGGTGCTTACCATTGCATGATCTTGTTTCCAAAGCCTGTTCTGGACAGAGGTGTTGATTCTCTAAATCCTGAATGATCACTGCTCGAGATCGGACTTGTATTCCTCCAAAACCAAGATCCTCACCATTAACACAGGTTAGTTGGCAAAGGCTCCATTCTGACCACTCTCTCAAGTAACAGTCCCCTGTTAAAGAGCAATTTCATAAGATGAATGATCATTGTATGCTGAGAGTCTTTTGCACTGAATATGTCTTTAAAAAAATGTCCAAATATGGTTTATTAATTTTCCTTCTTCTTAGTTCCTTTCATTCCTCTTTTAAACTTGACTCATAGTTAAGGGAAGATAACATTTTGATACTGAGTATCTGTGTCATAGAAAATATTATAAAAAGATTATACAAGGGACTATTTGTTCTAAAGCAGTGTAGTTTCTTGTAGCATTCCCAATATATCACTCTCATTGTGAATCTCTTTGCAGTGCTCCACCCAATGTCTGGATTTTTGTGCATTTTAATATATTGTGCATTGTGTATGCCTTATGCTAAATTGACATATCTTTTTTTCAACTCGCCTTTGATCTTAGAAAATATTGTCTAGTATTAGAAAGATTAATTATTGCTTATCCCCATGCAGATTTTCTCTAAGCAGACGTAGAAGCAAATGCTGGAACATTTTTTGCAAGAAAGGGAAATGGAAATGTGATTAAAATGTCTGCTCTTGCTATTTCATGTTAGGATAATAGATCTGTAGAATGCTATAGTGTAAAACTGAAAAATAAAATTATACTAATGACACTAATTAGCACGATCAACTTAAGAACATTTAAGGAAGATCTGAAGCACAATACAAAGAAACCATTTTGTTAAAACTGCAGTTGAAAATGGGAATAGACTGTGCACAGACTCATAAATAAACCTCTTAGTTCTCATTATTTCAGTGAGAAAGCTATTAAAAATTCATGCTACCTTGCATTATACTGATGACAGATATAATCAGTACTGTGTTGACCGGATGCCTGATTAATGAAGGAATTTTATTTGCCAACCTTAGGAAAGCATGCAAAGAAATGAATAATTGACAAACTGATGTATACATATTAGGAAAACAAGTAGTGATTTTTGGAAACATTAGTTGGACTGTATCATTAGCACATCCCCACAGGGCAGTTATTCTTGCTGGCTAAATGTGAGATTGTTGAAGAACGGGCCCCTGCTCAGCAAAATTTTTAAAGCAATCAGTAAGCAGCTATAATTTTTTTTAAAAATTCACTAATATGAAAACATAACTACAGTCTTTGCATTCTTCCAGTTTCTATGTAAGAAGTAAAAATACAGGAAAATCATGTAATTGGAAGTCTATGCACAAAGCAGTGATGGAAATCTCTCAATTTTTTATTAATTCCTATTTATTGAGAGTATTTTACCTTCAGTCCAACCTGAAATGAACTGGGAAAAAAATTCTGGGAAACAGGAGCATTTCAAGAGAATGAAAATAGAATACTGGTATGAAATGACAGAGACATTAGAACTGAAGGAGTTTATCACTTCTTCTGAAGATACATCATGAATGACTACTGAACAACAGCAATATACTTCAACATCTACAAGTAAATGTTTGGAATTAACTGGAGGGGTTTTACTGGAAATTAAACAGCTCTTATATGCTCTTAATCCTTCTCTGTATCAGCATCATGGACCTGATCATTCGTAACTGCTCCTTTTGATTCAGTGCACAAAGGCAATGATAGTACATATCATATCCGGAGAGTTGAACAGCTAGAGGCACTCATGTTTTTGCAGAGATCAAAACTTTAGTGTCATTTGGAATAGAATCTTTAAAGAAAAAGATAAGGTGCCTTAGGATATCTTCCTTAGACACTCATAAAAGGCATTAAGTTTTTAGCCACTGGTAAAAGTAATAATAAAGTTGTTAGGTAATCTATACACTTAACACTGATATTTAGACGTAAACAAGCCCCATTTCTTATAGAGTTAAACACAGGTTTTATATCAATAGATTTTGTGAAAAAAATATATACATCTCAGATACAATCTGTGACAGAGACATGGTTTTTTATGAATTTAAAATCTAGTATTGTTTCTAATTGATTTATTGTCATAAAGCCACTCCTAGAAAGTAGCTCTGTTGGTCATTTGATGGATGAATCCAATCAGTAAAGCAGATGAAAAAGATTTAATTGCCTGTGGCTAATGCTAGGCACTAATAGCTGTAATGACACTCAACCAATCTTGAAACGCAACATTTATTTGAACAGCTTTGTTACCTGGACAAGGGAAAGTGCAGGTTTCCTCAAGTATTATCTTCTTATCACCTTCTATAATAGGCTCTATTTCTCCACAGAATTCCTCATCTACTACTTTGCCAATATCTTCAGTGGATCCATCATAAACCACACAGGAAATGTTCCTCACCCGTGTTCCCTCTCCACACTGAGCATCCTATGGAAGGAGAATATATATAGATTGATACTGGACAGAAGAAAGTGACGAAAGACTAGATCTGAGTTACATGTTGCTCTGTCTCCTATTATTTTTGCTTAACTACTTATTCATTCCAATAGGGAGAAGACCAAAAAAAAATAAAGACATTGTTCATTACTTCTGAAACAAACAAAAAAACCCAACCCAAAACTTCTGGTCACTGTTACTTCCCTCCTAAATTATGGAGCTAGTTATGCCTTTGAATTGCAACCACGGCAGTATGTCAAGTGAAGATATCTTCTAGTATATGAATATATTTCTGCTGATATTCTTTTATAATAGAAGGATTTAAATTATGAGCAAAGATGCTGCTTGGGTACCGAAGTTTACATTTATACTTTGAATATCTGTAGGACAATTGTATCTGTTGACAAATATGAAATCTAAGAAAAAAAACAACTTTAGTTTTTATATAAGAGAGGTGGAAGCAAATTGTTTACAGTGTTCTGAAGGAGGTATTGCAAATATGCCTGGACCCACACACTCCCAAACTTCAAGGTCCCACATGGCTTTTACCTCTACTTTGCATGCAGACCATTGACCATATTGCCATCGATAACAAGGTTTTACTGGACAGGGTTTGAATTGCTCCATCTGAGAAGGACAAGGCCTCCCATCACCCTGAAATGGCTGATTTATAGTCCTTCTTCTGATCATTTTTCCTGCAACAAAAACCAGCAATATAACAAACAACAAAGTGGTTAAACTGATTTATTCCTCAAGACGGTTCTATTTTGCTGAAAAGTGTTGTATTTGAATAGAGTATTTTTCCAGATTTGACAGACTGGATTGTAAAGCCAATCTGTTGGCTCTTATCTGTTATGTGGATTCATATTTTCCAAGTCAGACACTTTATATTCTGTCATTTGTTTGTAATGCAAGAATTGCAGAAGGATGCCTGATAATGATTGCTCCTGTGACAGCAAACAAAAGCAGTAATTTCCTAGTTCAGAAGCTTGAGAAAAATTATTCTTTATGAACATGACAATGTTTGTGGCATTTCAGTGGAGATTCCTGCTCCTCATCTGGAGTTTGCTGCTAGAAGAGGCCAGCATGCTCTGTTCTTCCCTGAGCTAACACAGAAACATGTCCCATAATTGTCTGATTCCAGCAAAAGAGAGCTTGCAACTTTCTGTCACTGTTGGAAAACATTACATGCCGATTTTTCAGGAGATGGAGGATTCTTCACTCAGGCTCAAAGAAAATTAAAATAGAATATTAAAATCCAACATTAATCTCCTCTTCAACCATGAGCGGTATGCTACCCAGCTTCACTGAGACACAGGTTCTATTTCAAATACGTACATAAACTGAAAGAGGAAGACATTTTTATCCTTTTAGCAATTTTTCGACCATCTTGCAGTGGACATTAGACCATTATGCTTCATTACAGAGAGGCTGTGTGACATAACCAAAAATTTCCTTCTGTATCAGAAGTAGTGGTGAAGTGGCTGCTCTAGAGTTGTCACCTCACAAAAGATTTCACAAAAACAATAGAGCTGTGGTATTTTAATTTATATATAGATAAATATAAGAGCCGACTCTGAAAAAATATGTATATATTTAAATTAGTATAGTGAGGCTTATAATAAACTAAGGCATTACACAGATTTACCTATATAACACCTGATGCAGTCAGCCAAAAGAATTAATCTTTAATTGCACATTACAATCTTATGCATTTGTAGTTGAGTACTCTGATGATAATGACATGAATCTTTTTCTGAGAGCAAGCTACACAAGCCACCATGTGTAAGCAGAACAATATCAATCTCCCAGACAGCTGTGCTCATTGCAGACAGCTAGAAAGATGTTTGCCAAGTGGAGACTCATCATTCTTGAATTCACAGCTGGTCCAACTGAGATGTCACAGGAGAAAAAAAGATTTGCTTGAAAAGTACTGGAGGAAACACTCCGAAGAACAGCAAAGAGCAGACTTCTTAGCGTACCAAGTTCTTCCTCAACTATATGGATATTTGCATGGGTGCACAAATGCAGTTAAGATTTGTGGTCACTGGATTTATTACTTATTGAAAAAGATCTTTTAATTCCAACTTGTTTTTGTAACAATTTCAGTTCTCTAAACTCATCACTAATAAAGAAACTTAGGAGAAAACCCCACCCTCCTCTTCCTCTCCCCAACAGCTGAAAAATAAATATTCAAATTAATGTTTACTTTTGTCTCAATATATCATTCATCATATTTCACTTTTTTCCCCAGAATCAGAAAATCTTTGGACCAAATTCCCATTTATTTTCAGTGAGCACCCTTTCACTCCAGCATATTATTCCCATGAATAAGGCTGATTTAGATCCCTGACACTTTCCCTAGCTGGCTGCATCTTTTAGTTCTGCAAAGAGAGGTATTATTACTTTTATTAAAGGAAAAAAAAAAAAGAGAACTCTGTCTTTAAAATATGCCAAAGGTATGTACTGACCTGTAAGGCCACATGTTTGAGAGCACTCAGACCAAGTGGACCAGTCAGAGAGCTGACAGTTCACAGGACATTCCACCATGCAGGACGTATTCATTTGCCATGTCTTTTCCAAACCAAGCTGTAAGAAAATGTTAAATGGTCAGCACATAACTCCAGGCCTGCATCATCAGCACAAGGTAAAAAACTAAAGTAATTAGGACATTCAAAATTATTACTTCGTATACTGACATTTATACACATGCTTAAATCCTATTTTCAACAACCATTTTCTGAGCTAGAACCTATAAATGGAGGGCTTCATCTCTGCAGTATTACCTTTTACAATAGGTAAAGGCCAAAATAATTTATGAAGTCAGCATTTTGAAAGATGAACGAAAAATACTGAACAGCTGTTAATAATGGCATTGAAGTGATACTAGAAGCCAAGTTCAAAACTAGCAAAAGGCAGAGAATGAACATGTATTGGACTGTAAGAAGATGCTGAAGATGTTAAAAGTTTACAGGAGCTCAAGAGAGACTGAACAAGTTAATAGAAGAGAAATCTGAAGGTTTAAACACAGAGAAACCCCATCAGGCAAATGCAATCCAGGAACTGAAAACGGGTGGAGGCTATGAAAGGAGTAGATGGAAACTCTTGTATGTCTGTGCTTCTTGCTCTTCCTTAGGCATCTGCTTATGACTCTCTTTTTTTCTTCCAAATGTTCTGTATTATTGTGCATGATTATTCTATATTCTATATTCTATATTCTATATTCTATATTCTATATTCTATATTCTATATTCTATATTCTATTATATCCTATATATTATCCTATCCATGCAAAAATACTGACATGACACTGGCAATGATTTGTCCAAAAAAACCCATCTTTGCATATTTTTCTGAAAAGCTTTGCAAAAGCCAGAATCCTCTAACATCCATACAGTAAAAGCTCCAATTTCTTCAGGAATATGAGAGAAGGGGACAGATAAAATAATCAGACTCAAGTTCTCCCAAAAATGTATTCTGTACTCAGTTCTTCCCTGGGTATGATCCAGCCTAATGCCCTGCCCCAGGGAAGGAAGAACTTTATGGTCATTCTTGGGACATGACTACATGGTCCTTTGGTCTGATCCTGGACAGCCATTTCTATGTTCTTATAAACTCCCATGCTCCAGATTTTCCCCATCCATGGAAGGAAAGAGATATTGTCACTAACACACATGAGAATATATGATGCAAGATGAAATATGACTGATGGCAAAAATATTAGTATAATAATAATAACACCTGCATCCTGCACAGCTTCAGAATGAGTTAGAAGGGCAGGTCAGTAACAGGGTGTATGATATAAAATGTGAAAAAAAATCAATCCTGCCAATATGAACAGATCTACATCTTTCCAGCACAAAGGACTGTCTTCTTCACTGGACCTCACCAGTAGGCCTCGATCATCATTGAGGCCTTTCAGAATCCCAGGCAGTTGTGAATATCTTTAACATATCTTTAACTAGAAAAAATCCCCACATAATTGAAGAGGAGGGGAAAAAAAAGCAAACTAGACGTTTCAAAACCTACAAAACCTATTAATTTTAATGACTGGAAAGGTTAATGACATAAAACCAGCAGTTAAGGCTTTAAAAAAGAGATAAATCCACTATTTTCTACTAAATACAAGCACAGGGCAATAATGAGGCACAACATTAACATGTCCTCAATAAATAAACTACGGTAAGTACTGAAAATGTCTCCTCCTGATAGACTCACCAAGTTTTAATTTTGCATTTGCAGTACCATTTATTGAGACAAATGAGGGTTTAGACCTCTGTTCTCCTTTATACATCAAGGAATGAGTCCTTGGCTTTTCTCAGTGCTAAGCATAGTCTTGATTACACAGATATCACACACAGACAGCACCTGAAACCTTTGGATAATCTGGAATTTGGGTAATTAGGAAGCTAGAGAACCCTCTTTGAAGTCCATATTTGGGTCAAACCTTCTGAGCAAAGGCTTTAAATCCTGCTGCATTGATTCCTGCCAATTATAGAAACATGACTGTTCTCTTTCAAGACTGGTCTTCTCAGCTGGGCTTCAGCAGCTCAAGAGGGAAAAGCCCAAGAAAGATATTAACAGTGGAGAAAGCTGAAGGCCAGATTACCCACGGTGACCTTCTATTTGTATGTCTTAGATACTGAAGTGCAGCTTAAACAGATCTGGGAAACAACTGTCAGGCTGCAATTTGATAGTATTCACATATTCTTTTCTTGTCCCTCTCCTTCCTTGAACTGATGAAGTACAATTCAACTTTAAGAGCTTAAAAAAATATTTGAAAATGTGTTCAGTAGCGCCCTTACCCTAAAGCCTCTGTTCTGGATGAGCTGTGGTTTCCAATTCAACAATAGCAAGTACTGAAAGTGACCCTTGTGTGCTCTGTGCTCCTGGTCACACATGCCAGGGGCAGCAGGCTGCCTGACCAGCATGCTCTTTAAATCCTGTGATCCACAAGAAGCATTTGTATTTGTTTAAGGAATGTTTGGCACCAAAGATTAAACGCTGCTGCAGGAGGTTAATCACGTAATCTGACAAGCAGACTATTCACCAATAAACCAGCAAAGTCTGCTTTTTAATGCCAACACAACTGCTGGTTTCTAGGCTTTTCTCATCTTTAATTAAAGGTAAATGAACAAAAAAAAGTCTATAAATATGAATATGACCAGGACCAGCTTGCTTTAGGCGAGTCAATTTTCAAATATTCAAGGAAAGAAAGAGAAGTTCTTGTGATGTGATAATTTTGTACAAGTAGAAACCAAGTTATCCAGTATTACTGTGCCTTGAGAGTTTGAAGAGAACTACATTAACATAACCAGTACTTGGAAATAAGCTCCAGAAATTGATTTATCTTGGCAGTAATCAGCATGACTGGCTATCTTCTTTAGCTGATTGACTCAAACCAACACGAGATCATATGGGACACATAAGGAAACCAGAACACAGGGGCTCAGATGGAATGCTAGTATTTAACTATGCTGATGCTCATACCTGGAGATGGTGATAGACAAAATTCAGCATGAAGGGTTTTGTTTTGTTTTTTTTTTAAATATGGCTTTTTTAGTTTCTTGAACCATATTTTATTTAGAAATTCAGACATTGCAATAATGTGTCTTAATTTCTTAGGGGTCAGTGTAGGTTCTATTATAATCTCTCTTCTTTGCATACAATAATAAGAAACATAATTCAGAAAATGTACCTACACATAAATTAAGCAAATTTTATTCATACGTCTAGCACAAAGTCTTATGATAGCCCAGAGAAAATACATTAACTAGGTCATTACAAAATTATTTTACATTTCTCCTATTCTTCAACTCTTCCAAACACATGCACCTCATTTTCACTTAATTTTTCTGCACTGCCCCTATAATGCAAAAACACAGCAGAAAGCCCCACCCTGAAGGATCGTTAGCACGAAGTGTATAGTATGTATTCACATTTTGATAGTTTCTTGAACGCTATCCTCTCGTGACCTGCAAAGTTACAGGGTTGGCTTTCACATCTTTAGAGTGAAGGGTCTGTTAAGATCTGAACATCTTGGCTTTGCTGTTAATCAGGTTAACAGGTTTTACTCCTCAGTTATCGGATCAGCCTTTGACCTTGTTGTAACACTGCTTACACATCCATAATTCAACAAATAGTCTTAACAGTGTGACTAGGGAGTGGATCAGAGCTTTCTACAAGAAGATGTATCTCTATATGGTCTGGCAAATCAAAAGGGAAAGTAAGAATGTAGCAGTGGCTGATGATAAATCCAGGACCTCACTGCCCTCATATCTGTTGGCCAGTCATTTACAGCAAGTAGCTTTTGAGATATTATATTCTTGCCCTAATTATTTCTCTGAGTAATAAACTTTCACTTCTTAAATGCAGGAAGGCTCCAGAGGTTTTCTTCTGAAATTAGATTTTAGTGTAAAATGTAATCAGGTCTAAATGTGGTTTTAAATTTTTGCTTAATAACAGGAATAATTTCTTGGCTTTATGGTAGAAGAAATATATTTTCCTGTAAAATCAAATAATTTTTTTTTCTATTGAAATATTTTTATGGATGGATATTTTAAATTATGTCTTTGTATTAATTAATCAACATTGCAAGTCTCTTAGAAATGACAGAAATTACAGACATTTTTTCTCTTTATTTAACACATTAAAACATTAACAAAATGCATTAATGCATTGCCTTAGTAACTTCACAGCAAATTGCTGGTAGGTAGTCAGATCCTGAGATTTTTCTTGAGACATAATTTTTGTAGATGTCCCATCCCTGGAAGTGTTCAAGGCTAGGTTGGAGGTGGCTTTCAGCAACCTGCTCTAGTGAAAGGTGACCCTGCTCACAGAAAGGGGTTTTATAGTTAAGGTGATGATCTCTAAGGTCCCTTCCAACCTGAACCTTTATACAATTCTACGAAATTATTAGATTTGATTATAAACCCAAGAACTATGTGTGAAGGAGGAACATGGGACAGAAGTAGTGTGTAAGTCTCAGCTGAACCTCTCTGCCTTTGATAAAAGCTTATAGATTCAGGAACCCAGGATGTTGGAGGAGATTGGAGAAGTTTAAGTAGGTCAGATACACCATCACAAAACTATAGTCCAAAGTAGATGATGAGTTTCCTGACTCCCTCCACTTCTGATGAGACTTTTCTGTGGGCACATCCTGAAGAGCAGCTAGTAGCCAGAAAGGTCACACAGAAAAGCCATTGGTGCCAAAGCTGCTTTGGAGACCTCTCCACCTTTGCCCCCCATTGCAAGCAATTTTATTTCTGATGTCGTGATGGTGGGGGAATGGCAGCGGAAACAAGTGCAGTTACCTTCCATCAGAAATGCATGTAGGATTGCCCTTAATGTAGTACTTGCATTATCTTCATGTTTTCTTTCCTCATGTTTTCTTCATACTACTACCTCCATGTAATTGAAAGCATTAAGACCGACACACAAAATGTCAGGAAACCAGTGTCGTCAAATTGGAGGTTAGTTTGAACATTTGCAAAATGGCTCTGTCAAAANAAAAAAAAAACCCAAGCAGCAGCTACACCAGTAGCACCAGCCACCAGCAGCAGCAACAACTGAGGAAAAAAAAAGTGTCCCTTCCTTCTCACTCCCCCATAGGAGAGCTGGGGAAAGTTTTCAAAACATCCCGCGCTGGCGGCAGAGCTCCCAGCTGCGGGACACAGTTAAAGCTACAGGACCATATTTCTGGTCAAGCTTACAAAACGATAGGGAATACAAGATATCATTATGCCACCCCAGGACAGCTAGTTAGTTCTCCATATATGCTCCTACTTAATATAACATACATGCTGCACATTTTTTCACACTATCTTGGGTATCTTTTGCATCACACAGCTGGATACAAGAAGTTAGCATTCAGCCCAGCTGCAGAACGGCACGTGAGAAATATTTTCCAACACATTGAGTAAATGATTGGTACTGGCAGGTGTCCAAGACTCCATACAGAAATTGTATCAAATTAGAATTATGATTAGTATTCTGATTAAGATTTATTACCTTTATTCTACTTTATTAATTATTGTTTCTAAGTCATTTCCTTCAGGACATAATAATTAGCATATCTTCACGGAGGCACTTAAAAGTAACCAAAGGAAATGGTATAAAAATCAGTTGATGGCTCAGTTCATTTCAGACGTACTTAACAATTCGTGAACAGTGTTGCAAAACATCTGGTGAAGATGCCACATAGTTCAGTTGGCTCAGTATTAATTAGCACCATTAGAAGGGAGCTCACTCACAGGTACACACTCACCTCTTCACAGTATTTCAGGTCAACCGATTTGCCATCACTGCGAACGCAGTCGAGCATCCGTGTTTTGATGCCGCTGCCACAGACAGCCTTCTCGCTGAGCTGACATGTGCTCCAGTCTGCAAAAGAGGAATTCATTAGCGTTGCAGACATTCAGATAGAATTCATAATGATCCAGTCTCCCACCTAATTCTGATGGCCTAAAATAACCTTCACAAGCAACTTTTATACATGCAAAGGCTCACAGAGCCCAGCTGCTACACAATTTTGGAAACAGTGACCTTTACTGCAAATAGTGCCATGGTACCTTCCTGAAAAGTTCCTATTTGGTTTTGTATATATGGATTTTGAGTAAATCACAAAATTATATGAGAAATACTTTTCCTGGAGTTATGGCATGCCCATTTCACCTGCAAAGTCTCCATTTAATATTTCATCTGGATCAAATAGCCTGAATCAGTTTTCAGTACAAGTTCCACAGCTGCCTCTGGGTTAGAACAGAAAGCAGAAAAATCCATCCTGTATGGTGAATGGAAGTGAGCTGTCAGACGTAGTTCCAGGCTGTCACCAGATATAACACCACAAATACCTGTCACATTGTAGTCATAGTGGAAGCAGTTCTTGTTCAAAGTGCAGGCTTCTGTCTTGGTGGCAGCAGGACAAGGCTTTCCATCATCCGGTTGTCTCAGGGATTCAGCTGACCTTTCACGGACACTACTTCCATTGCAAGGCTTGAAATGGAGATTGGAAACAGCTTTGATATTTTGGCACCCTGATACCTCTTTATGCAGCATTACAACAACCTTTCAAGTAACCCATTCACAAAAAACAAGTGTAAAATAACAGGTTCATGCTACTGTATAAGAGAAACCCTTTCCTTGTTATTTCAAAGACATTTAGCCTGCTCTTTCACCTTGGTACCACCCAAAGGGAAATATTCTTTAACCTGGTAACACCTCTCTATTTTCCTAACTAGTGCACATTTCAATAGTAGTGCTTTGAAACTATTTCACTCATAAGCAGGATATTGAGATGCTCACTTTCCAAGTGTTATAATGTAGTGCAACAAAACCTCAATACTCAGAGGTCCTGAAACACTGTGATTTTTTGTTTGGGGATTTTTTGAAATTTCTTTTTGAAATTGCTGTCAGGAAGGAAGAGGAGAGGAGACCCAAAATTACCTTTCTAGGCTCAGTCTTGATCTACAGACTTCACTCGTAGCAGGATAGTGACATTTTTAGTTCAGTGGCTGCGCTGCTAAAGCTGGGCTCCAAGACAGACTCAGACGCCACTCCCAAAGCTATTCCACCACACAGAAGGCACTCCACACTGGGAAGACTGACCACTGGGGACATTATAGTCTGTGTTCTGGAGCAATTTAGCTTAATGGAAAATACTCGCACACTTTATTTGCAGCCAACAAAAAACAACCCTGAAGATGACACTATATATAGATATTTGCAGGTGAAATCAGTTCAGCATCTTTGCACAATACTTCATATATACACTTCTAATGCATCTTCCCCAAACTATAAATGTGACACTTCAGTATACTTCTTACCAAAGAACACTGAGACCAGGATCCCCATTCGGACATAACACAGTCCTCAGGACATGGCAACGTGCATTTTCTAGCCCCAAGTGGCATCTCCTCAGGGTCACACAGATAGTCTTCTACGGTGTCAGAAGGGCCATCCACAGTGTTTAGCATGCACCTGGAAAAAAGAACTGCACATAAACTGCATTTGCCGTGGATTTTGTATGGTGTGTGTTCTACAGTATTCTGAGGCATTTTAACATTTTGTTAGCACAAAAATGAACTAAGTATTGATCAACGAATATCCAAGAAAAGCTGAAGAGCCAAAAATAATCCTTGTTTTTACAGATGACAGCCACATAAAGACATGTACATAATTTAGACACATCAGTGATTTGCTGAGAGGTCCTGGGCAGGTGATTTGCTTGACATTATCTTACCTATAAGCCAGAATAAAGCAAATAATCTATAATTTAGACATATTTTGCTCATACTTCAGCTGATAACTTTAAATCCAGAACTATCAAAACTTTAAGAATTTGATTTTCTTAGTATTAATCCTTAATTTACACAGATATATTAACAATAGATTAAATTAGGAATCAAGATGTATATCCATAACCAGTAGAAAAAGCCATATTGCACTCTCTAAATCTATTCTCATTTAAATTGCCCAGAGCCCAGGTCTGGACTCAACACTAGGTATTACATAGAATTACACCGAATTAAATACAGCCAAAACTGAAAGTGATGGTTCTTTAAAGTGAAGGAGGAGCAATATTCTTTTACCTGACTTTCCTTGTTTGCACACCTTCTCCACAATTCTCTTTTAAGTCCACGTTGGTCACCTTGCAGACACTCCATGGCTCGGTAACCCATATGTACTGGCTGCAGTCACTGTGGCAGGGGACTACCTCATACACCTGGAATTCACGCTCAGCGTCAGTTTTGGTGCACACAAGCAAGATAAACATTCAAAAGTGATCATACAAAAAAAGTTAATGCTCTTTTTGTTAAGAATAACAAATATGAACTTGCTGATTTAGGCACCAGAGTAATAATACAGACTATATACTTGACAGAAAACTACTGAAATAACAAATAGACAGAAGCTGTCAAATGATGGATTCTCTGGTTTTCTCTGCCACTAAGCCCATGCTGTGCCATTTCCACCAAAAACATCAACACAATTAACATAAAGTCTGTAACTATGCTAGACCATGAGGATAAATTTTTTAAAAACACTGTTAAAACTCTGCTAGTACTTTATCCTTCACATCTCTTCTCCATGATTCCATCCCACTATTATTATATTATTATCACAGTTACAAGCTGTGGCATTTTTGTATTTCTAAGGAGAGGTGACCTCAAGAGAAATTATACCAATATATATTGAGTCACTTTATTTATTCATTGTGTATACTTAAAATCACTGATATTTTTGTACCAGCATTAGTTCTATGTTTAGATTTGAATACAAATTTAAAATGGCATCTCATATAGCAATTCCTACGTTTTTCCACATACTGGCTCAAATATACATTACAAAAAAAGGCACAGATAATATAGACACAATCAGGAAGCTTATATCTCCATTTTAGAAACACTTACCTGTGCCTGAAGAAAGTATTTTCATGAACCCAAAAGAAAAAAATAAACAAAGAGAAAAAGTTAGATTTATTAGACTGAAGGTATTTAAATGACATCAATTTAGCTTTATTATAGACAATACTCTATTACTTCTGCAAAGCAAAAGGGATCAATTTTTTTTCCTCAGATCTCCCTTGCTGTCATAAGTTATTTTGCAAGAAGTTTGCCCTTGGAATAAAATAAAAGTTTATAAATCACAACTGGTGGGAAGAAACTGTCTATTATCTAGTCTCTTTCTCAGTTAGTAGAAGTGTTTTCCCTTTTTGCCTCTAATGAGCATCAAACCTTCACACAGTAGGGAATCCAGTTTCCCTTAGATGAGAGAAAATCTTCAGTGTTTTTGGAGGACACTGGACTTCTCTATTAATTGAAATTCTTCTGACAGCATTAAGTGCAATAGATTCTAAGGAATAAACGGAAGTGGCAGTTCTCATTCTTCCAAAGTTTGTGAGTCCTTCATGGACTGTCTTAATTATGCATAAATTACTTAAAGCCCATTGCCTCGAATTTATCTTATACCAGCTAATTTTATCATTCTAGGTATCTAATTACATCATTCTAGGTACCAAGTCAGCACAACTAAAACTGCTGGACAATCTAAGACTTGTCTTAAACAAGTCCTTGATTTCTTTTCAGCAACACTGCTTGTGTATAAAAAGGGGGCTGATGGTTTGATAGTGAACCTGCAACAAAATACCACCACCCACAGAAAATATAATGCCTTGTACTCTAAATGTGTAGAGTCTGATATCATATCACTGTGCAGCTGATCAGCCCACGCTCAAGACCACCAGCATAGTCAGCATACTGGAGCCTTTTTGGAACTACATAAACAATAAAACGCACAAAAGTGGGTGGTGAAAATGCATGTTAAAGAAGGTACTGGACTCTGCTGAGAATTTGTTCTTCAGAACTCTTCTCCAGAATTTCCAAAATGAGAATAGGAAAGACTTAATTCAGGGAAATGTCTGTATGTCTGACTCTGCTTAGCATAAGAAGAAATACATAAACCCCACATACTCAACAACTTTTGCAGTAACATAATATCTGGATATCTTGCCAGAAAGCCAGAGGAGAACTCTATATTGCATTGCACATGTTAGTGGTGCTCTCCTGACCCTACTGGCAGTTTTGTATCTATGATTGCAGACCACAGCAGTTGGGTGGTATAAGAATTGCATACCCACCTACTCCTGATAAGGGGGAAAATAATGCCTGGAATCAATGAAAAGATGGGTGTCCTTAATTTCTGTAACAGCCTCAGATTATTCTTCTCATTCAAAATTATCTGATGACCATTGACATGATTTTATTACAAACCTGACTCTATTATTACTGTAATTATGATGTCTTTTAGCCTAATGAAGTGACTACTGCACACGCTTTATTCAGCTGGAGTGTGGTTTGGGAATAAAGACACTCAGTGACAGATCTAGCTTTCAGTGTGCTCAGTCCTTCCTCAAATTACAGGCACCCATCAGCCCTGAGAGACATCAAACAATGTCTTAACAACATCTAAAGCATTTAATTTCAAGGTTTCCCTAGCCTTACTATTAGAAAGTTTTCCCAAGGCTTAACCCAAATCTGCTTGCAGCAATGTAAGCCAACTGCTTTTTATCCTATCCATGATGGCCATGGAAAATGGATTATTTCCTCCTTCTCTGCAACAGTTATGTATGTACTAGCACACTACCAGTATTCTCCCTCCCATCTCCTGTCCCCTGGGCTAGGCAACATGTTGTAGTCTTTCCCCAGGTTCATAATTCCTCGATGGCATCTTTCAGCATAGCCCCTCTGTAAATAATAGTCCACATCCTTGTGGGCACCAAAGATCCAACCTTACCGCTCTGGGTCATATGCATGCAAACAAGCATGCTATCTATATAAGTAATAAATATGTAACTAGAACACATTATATTTAATGATTGAAATAAATACTCTGAAAAGTCAGTACTTTTCCAGCTGAATGGTGGACTACGTTTAGTTTAAATAACTAATTCAAAATTGGAATGTCTGTGTATTTCTCTGCTTGTTTCTAAATTGACAGGGAATTTATTTAAAAATTAAAAATACGGCCTCTATATTCTTCAACATCCTTGTATTATCTGTGGCTCTTCCTTCTCATGGAATCACTATATTTCAATTTTGTTTTTACAATAATTGTACTATGAATCATCTATTATTATTTGGCAAGTACCATGCAACCACAAATCAAATGAGGCCAAGTACCAGCAGAGGGCAATAGTGTTGCATAGAAGTGGTGAACAGACCTCCAGCAAAATCACCTTTGATGCAGAAAAATACAAGCCTATTATGTACTACATGAATATTAAAGAAGGAAAAAGACTTTTGTATAGACTATAATTTGCTTCTATTGAAACACGTTCCTCCTAATTTAAGGCATATTTACATGCTGACCCAAATCCAGCAACCTTCATTCTAGTTTGTATTGTTAAAGTAGATCACAAACTTCGTTTATTAGCTTCAGTTTAACACTTATGATTTTCTAAATTAGAACTAATTACATCCCCTAAAGTAGAAAATTAGATCAACAAGCCATTTCATTTTGTGCTAGCAAAATGTCAATAAGATAATATTAAGTACATGAATTTTTATTCAAATGCAAATTGAGAGCACATTTTTTAAAAATCTTTGAATATTTACAGAAAAGACCATGTGGCTGTTTAACATGCCTCTGCAGGCTAAATTAAAATCAACAGTAATATGAATATAAATCAAATTTGAAGAGCATAAGTTAATTGACAAGGAATGTTTTTCGTTTTTAATACTCTCCAAGGAAAGAAGCTTCAGGGGTTTAACTTGGGCTAGTGCTAAACTTGCTCCCGAAGACTAAATGCTTATTAGTGGTCCAAGCACTCCCAGTGTGCTCTTGGATCACATTTTCTGGCTTAGTTTCACTTGAAGAGGATCCAGACTGTATGCTCAGACTGCTCTATACTGCAATTTCAAGTGCAGTGAGCAGGACAACTGGGAGGGTGACTTCAGAAGTGTATTTGTGACTGGAACTGCAGTGCCAGGCCAAATGTACCCACGAAGGTCAAGCTCCAGTTTGATGAGAACCCACTAAGGGACACCGGGACGATGCTGTGTGACTGTTTGAGAGTTTTAATTTGTTTTCTGATCTAAGATGGTCAGGGAGTGACACCAAAAATCTTGCCAGTTGGAGCAACTGTAAAGAGATATTTTACCTACTGTCACAGAATCACAGAATGGTTAGAAGTGACCTTAAGATCATCTAGTTCCAAGCCCCCTGCCTTGGGCAGGGACACTTCCCACTGGACCAGTTCACTCAGAGTCCCATCCAACCTGGCCTTGAACACTTCCAGGGATGGGGCATCCACAGCTTCTCTGTGCAACCTGTTCTAGTGTCTCACCACCCTCAGAGTGAAGAAATTCTGCCTAATATCTAATCTAAATCTGCTCTCAGTTTGAAGCCATTCCCCCTTGTCCTGTCACTACATGCCCCTGTACAAAATTTCTCTCCAGTTTTCTTGGATGATCCCTTCAGGTAAGAGATTTTCAGAAACAGTCTTTAAAATCTGCATGTTAGCATGTTTTATTGTATCTAAGCTGCAGTTCAGAAAATATGCAAAATTCTTGCAGATGAGGAAGTAATGAAGGCAGATCTTTTGCTGCCTGAGGAATTCTAAACCAGCACATACTCCTTCTACCTACATGTGCCCCTTTTGTTATACTGTTTTTCTATGTCAACAAAAAATACAGATAAAGGTATGGAAAAAGCTATATCAATAAAGTAAATATAAATCAAATTACCTGATTGACATGATCTAGCTTTGGACAGGGTCTTCCACCATTGTAGGGTTTTTCACGGAGCCATTTAGAGCGAACTTTTACCCCACTCCCACAGGATTTACTACAGCGAGACCAGTTGGACCACTCACTGAGCTTGCAGTCTGAGGGACATGGAATAATACAGGCTTCCTCAATATACCCTGTATGAATGGAAAAGAAAGTGAAATCTCTTCAGCATGTCACTTTACCACTTCTCCCTGAAGCCTTCGTCTACTTCATTTAGATTCTCCAAAGTTTGACTTGACAGGACTGTGTGAATAGAGAGATTTCTTCATCATTAGGGCTAAATTAAATTCTGCAGAAAATTGACACATATAGCTGGAGACTGTGTTAGAGTAGCAGCTGAGCACCCTTCCTCACTGCTCATCATCCCATCTGATTAGGATTCACACTCTCCAGATTTCAGCATTCAAACTTTCTGACAGCTACAGTGTAATTGACACTAAACATCTCTTGGTGGCATTATTCTTACTCCGTATAAACAATTTGTTATTTTTTAAAGGAAGAAAAGATTTAATTAAAGGCTACTCCACAACTGTATCACATAATTCAATTGCAATTATAAATGAAAAATACAATTGAGAAGAAATACATTTCTCCAGCCTGGAGCAAGGGAACTTAACACCTTGTGACCTTTCTAAGGCTAGAAAGAGAGAGTAGCCTGCCACATTAATGATCTGACGATTAACAACCATCTGCCCCCAGTAGCACACTGAATAATTGCGCTGAATGGAAAAGCAGATGTTTGGTTTGGATAAGTCATTGGTCCAGAGAGGTTGGAAGGGGGTATGACATGGTCTGCAGGGAGGAACATGAGGCCTCAATTCACTGAATAAGTGAAAATGTCTTTCTTTCAAAAGCAACATATGCCACAGCTCTACAAAAAGTGTAATTTATTCCAATATTTAAGGGAGAAGCTATAAAACATCCAAGAAAAAGCTGGCTTCTACTGCTTTTTTACTACAACTATATCCTGAACTTTCATCTCCCCTTTCCTGTGTCCGATCTGCAAAGTATTTACTGTTAGCAAATGTTCGCTTTAAAGATTAAAATAACCTTGGTCCTTTTAAAATTACGTTAAAATATTTAACAAAAACAGGTGCACAATTAGCACATACTTGGGTAAGATCATTCTCACAAGATTGGCACAGTTTGCTACACTTCAAATGTTTCAATTGTTTGTCAGATATATTGAATTTTTTTAATTTGAAAGCAATCAGTCTTTTCACTAGAGCTGAACTGTTTTTAACCTATGCTTCTAAGTAAAGCTGTTCTGTCTCTTCTAAAAGCAAGCAACAGCAACCAATCACGAGGTTTGTACAGAATCAAAACACTTAGATTTCAATCCTATATACCTATTTCTAGTTAATTTGTTAATTTGTTTTAGATATAGCTAATTTGTTTTAATAGATAATTATTTAATTTGCTTTAGATATAAATAAAAGAAGGGTTTTTTAAAAACATACAGTAGCATTCAGAGTATTTTATGGTCAAATTCATGTGCTGGTTTTATCTTGTATTGTTTTACTCGGTTTAGAAGTGTTAAATATTCAAATAAATATACAGAATACATCCTGGACTTGATCACTGGGAAACTACTGCTCAGTAAATGTACCTCCTTTAAAATGCCTAGAATGTTATTAGCCTGACTTACAAGTATATTTATTAAATATCTATTGCCATTTGATTGACCAGTTCAGTGATGCTATATGAAAGGGACACTGTGTTAGATAAAATACATTTTTGAAGATCACATCCCTGCATATGTGGTGGTGACATAGACTGCCCTGCAGTAGTAGATGCAAAACTGATTACATTTCACCTTACCTGACATCTCTGAGTCTTAGAAATCCGATGCACCCTATCTCAGAGCTCCATCCTACACTGAACTTTGACTGCATAAATACCAAAGTCTGTATCTTCACCAGAAACGGGCTTTCAACAAGCCCTCTTAAGTGCTACACAAAACCATGTACTCATCAATCAGGAAGCTACTGAATAAAAATGGAAAAAAACCCAAAGGAAGTTAAAAGAAACAATTCCCTCCAAACAATAAGTGTTTAGTGATATTTACTGTCTGATGGAACTAAGTAAAGATTTTATTGCTCTATGAAATTTCTTGTGATTCTGAAATGTTGCTTTTACTTTCAACATAACTTCAAAATACTTTGTTTCTGGAGAAACCTTTTTATTGTAACAGTGTTATGACATTCACCATTTGTTAAATTTCTGTCTCTGCGAATTAAGGCCTGAAAGAACCAAATTCAAGTTGTTTTAAATATATTGCACATACTTAAGTTGGTAACTTTAATTAGTAGAGGGTGCTTTAGGAAGACTTTATTTTAAGGACTTTAATATACCTCTGAGTTTGTCTTAATAACTCTCAAAGCGATCTTCCCAGTCTTTGCCAAGATTTTCTCCAGATACCATGGTATTCTGGGATTTTGATAACACTTCATAGCCTACCAAAAGGAGCTTGTGTGGAACATATTAAACTAAAATAATTGACAAATTAGAAACTATTTTGGTCCATTTTCCTTCAGTTCATCCAAACAAGGGCAAAAAGTCTAGCAACGTATTTAGAATCTTGCAGTCAGAAGTCGCATCAAATGCATTGTACTATATGTGCTTTCCAGATTAACATATAAATTACACTAAGCTACATTCAAAGTGATTCCACAAAATATCAAATGAAACCATATCATTAGAGCAACCTTCATACTATCTATGAAATATCTACGTTCAAGTCAACCACTAAAACTGCCTTACCATAGAATGCAGAAAAGCCAGAACAGCATGACTTTACAGATATAGAGCCACAGAAAGAGTTATAACATGGAAAACTGCAACCTCGCTGATATGTTGATGCATTTCGTAGAGGATGCAATGCTCCAGTTGACACTCACCACACACCTTTTAATGAAAAAATATTGAACTACAATCTAATATTGCATCTTTAATCGTACAAGCTTCACGGAATAGCTTCTGCTCATCATACAATTTTCCCATGCCATCTCCATGATATCTGAATTATGATGCTCTCCTCTCCCTCTTTCCTATTTTCTCAGAAAAGCTTCAAGACCCAAACACCACATAAGAGAGTTAAAGAGTTGAACAAAAGGAATGGAAAAGACATGCTAAGAAGAGAACAAGAATGGAGTCAACCAGTGAAAGCATAGAACGGAACTCTAACAAGGTAGGAAGGCTTGGAGATTCTGGAAGCGTGGAACATTTTTGGAGAACAGAAAGGAAAACGCTTATTATTTTGTAGGGTACAAGGCAAGCATTAAAAAGATCCTAACCTCTGGTAGTCTAAAAACACTGGAAACAAAAAAAGGTCAAAGACATGAACAGAGTTAAGGTATCCAGAAAGGAATTTCACAGCTTCTCCAAGCAAAAGAAAAAGAAAATAAATAAGTGAAGGACACAAAATTTAGATTAGATATTAGGAAAAAGTTCTTCACCCAGAGGATGGTTGGGCTCCCCAGGGAAGTGGTCACAGCACCAAGCCTGACAGAGTTCAAGAAGTGTTTGGACAATGCTCTGAGGCACGTGGTGTGACTCTTGGTGTTGCTCTGTGTAGGGCCAAAAACTGGACTTTGGTGATCCTTGTGAATCCCTTCCAACTCAGGATAGTTGATGATTCTATGAAGGTACTTTCCATGGCAAAGAGTCAGAATTCAAAACAACGGAGGAAATGCAAAACAAAAGAGAGACTAAGTAGGAACAGAGGAAAGGGTAAGAAAAGGTAAGGGAGAGAGAAGAGAAAGTAAATGGCTCAGAATGCAGAGCTGAGAGAATTGTAAGGATAGGGATATTCCTGCATAGAGATAGAAAACAAAGAAAGAGAAGAAAAGAAATAAACATCCTGCCAAAAGTAATATCTTGGTGTAGCACAAACAGAACAAAATGCTCTCAAGAGCTTAGTCTGGTATCCTCTGGCCAGACAATGAAATGTAATGAAGAATGTTCTCACAAATCAAAATAGAGGACAAAGGGAAGAAACATAAACACTGTGTCCTCTGATTTGTATTCCATATGTAATTAGTATGCAGAATGGAAATGACCTTGTTATATCTGACATCAAAAAGTTTTTGGCATATTCATCCCTTGGCATATTTCCTCTCAGGGGCCTCACAATTTTGCTCAACAGACTATTTAACATTTAGCTATGCTACTGGACTGCCTTAGAAAGGAGGCAGAAGCAGACTTCAAATTGCTTACAGATATCACTGTAGTCAAGAAAAAAGAGTGAATTAAAAGAATAAATTACTTGTTGCGAATTACTTGTTCCACTCCACTTACTATCAAATGGTACTTTTCAGAAAAAGCTTCTCTGGACTTGTCATCACCTCAGATGCCTTTGTGTATGAAGTCAGCATATATTTTTGGGTGATTAAGGACGATCTCTGTAAGTTCATAGCAATCCTCCCTCAAATGCAAACAAGCAGATATTCATAAACTTTGAAAAGTTAATACTTTTGTTGTTGTTGTTTTTCTTGTTTTTGTTCAATTTCAGATGTTTGTATTTGTAATGTAAACTTTGTTCACACAGTAAAACTTTTAGTGAGTGAGAAGACAGCCTGCTGTTGTATTGAAAAAATATGTAAAAAACCCCATTGAAACACAGAAACTAGAAATACCACATGCAAATGGGACTGGTGATTCAGATACATAATTTCTGACAGGAAAAGGATGTGAATGAGCCATTTTTTAACTTTCAGTATTGTTTTCAGTCTGATCAAATTATCCTTGAAAGGGTGTCACTTGTGTTAGACAAACCCGGTGTGTGTCAGTACAGAACCTGATTACAGAAACAAGCCTCTAGTGTGTGGGTAAGTGTCTGTATGGTGGAATATCATCCAATTCTATCACACAGACTGGCTGGTTAATATAATTGCACTGAAAATCATACCAGAGCTTTGAGGTTTAAAGAACAAGCAAAAAACTACCAAGGTAAAATGCAATAGATGCAGAGAGAAGGAAAGAATGAAAGCAATGAAATGGCTAGGAAGAAGAGCTGAGAAGGTGAGGGAGGGACAGTGAAATAGGAGACCAACACTGTAAAGGCTGAGGATATGTCCTCTGGTCATCAACAGTTGACTGTTTGGCTGTTGTTTCTCATCTTGACTGAAGTCTTTCACTGCATGCTTCCTGTATCTCTTCCTTCTCCATGTAACATCTGAGGGACGCTGGAGAGAGAGACCTTGGTGCGCTGTGGCACAGGGCACAGGACCTGCATGGTCCAGAGAGGTGTTGGAAAGAGTTGCTGATATCTGAGGGCCTATGCCTGTTCCCAGAGCAGCAGTTTCTCAATTATTTCAGCTCCTATAAGGCTGTGAAATGGGCAGTTCTCTGTTATGAGTGAGAACACGGCTGTTCTATCATTAAAGATTACTGAACCATGATTTAACAAATGGATTTGAACCAGTGGGAGTATGAACTGGACTCATTAGTAAAAGGGAAAAGTTTACTGTTCCATTGATAATTGGCTATAAAATCTGGACTCCTAGAGCAAAGTCATTAACAGATGTGACGGATAATTTATAGGGGAGGACTTTAATGGACTTCATGCTTTCTCTAATGACAAAGCAGGATAAGTAGGTGGATATAAGACTTTTCCTCACAAACTGCACATGGAATGTGTAGGAACAGAATGACTACTCCAGTTGAAGGGTGCAAACATTAATATTTTACAAAATGTTTACATGAATTCTTTTGTCCCTAGGACTGACAGAGTTATCCTCATGCTTTCATGACTAAATATCATGCTATGTTTCAAAGAAAAAAAACCCCACAATGTCAAAATGGTTTATGTTCTGATCATAGATTTTTTTTTCAAGGAAATATAAAGTTCATGGATCTCATCTCCCAGGACCAAGAAATATACAAGTATTTGCATTTCATTTGTAACAGAAGATATGTATCTCTAGAGACTATTCATATTTCTGCTGAGCCATGGAAAGATAGATTGAACACCATAAGATTCTTTTTTCTTTTTTTTTTTTTTTTTTCAGGATTACCCTACAAAGCCTCCAAACCTGAGAGCAATTGTTCATGCTCAACTATCTCCTACATCAGTAATTCTGTCTCTGGTGAACTAACTACAAGTCTTTGGGTTGATGGATGACTGCTTCAAGACTGATGTCTCGTTGACAAGGCAGATGTGGTGGCACCAGAAAGCAGAGGCCTAAGGTAGGATTGCTAGTGTACGGCAATAGGTAGCATATTCCTAAAGAATACATGACATAAATACATATATATTTTTAAAAATATATATGTTAGAAAATAGATAAGCTGTGAAACAGCAAAATATCCTAATAACAATTTGAGAACCTAAGCTTACTACCATACTACATTAGAATTTCTTATGGGAGATATATTTACTTTTGAATAAACATTCAACTGAAAGTCTCAATTAAATTTTAACACTGATTTTCTCTTTTTCTTGATGAATTTGCATTGCTTCGGGTTAGAATAATGAGAGTGAAAAAACAGATTTAAAAAATCCTAATAAAAGGGGGTAAAGCAAGCTATAATGGACATCTTGGACACTATAGACTCTGTTATATCAGACAAGATTTCATTTTATTGCACACATAAGCAATTAAATAAAAAATTCCTCGATTCACATTGATACTCCTAACAGCTGTTGCAGAAGTATTCACTGATACACAGATATTCCTCTCTAATCCTCCACATAAGCCTTGTAGCCACAGAGGGCTTTGTAGAGTCAGCACAAATCAATGCATCTCATTTAATTAATGCTAAAGGGGGAAATAATCTCACACTAATAAGGCAGCAGACAAACTATCCTGACTGCTTGACTGTGCCTAAGGTCTCAACAGTAAACGGACATGAATTAAGAAGGGTAATACGACCTATATAAAAATGCTGCATCTGTCTGCTACTCTGTTTGCCTTTGGTAGGCACACACAAATACAACCACTGCTCAGCTTATGTGGGTCATGATTCATAATTGATATATGATGGAGAAAAACTATAAACTGAAGACCAAATAGTGTACTTCATAAGCATGATAGTGGCTTGCTTTTGATTTTTTGTCATGAAAATTCCAAGGTACAGTTCAAAGGGTCAAATGAAGAGAATCTCTCTCAATTTTTTTCACAAATACACTGAAACAGATTGTTGGCAGACACATGTCATTATCCACAGAGCTCTAGTAGACTAGTGATGACAGGGATAAAGCTATGAAAAACAACTGCTGCTTTTCTAATGGAAAAAAAACCACTCTCACACTTGACTAACAAACAAAGTATATGTTTTTTTTGTTTCTCCAATAAAATTACCTATGTCATATTGAAGAAAAGAAGAAAGCAGACAAAGGGCAATTTAAAGTGTCTTCCATTAAGGGAAACAGGTAAACAACAGCTCAGTTACCACTTATAGCTGATGTTACCACATCTGCTGACAGCCGGCAGCTGGTAGCTCCTACCCACACTCTGCAGAACTGGAATGGCTGAAAAATACCAGTGGCAGAATATTTCAAATGGCTGCTGAATGCGTAAACTCTTGCATCAATAAATTTAATTCGTATTTGAAACAAAATAACTTGAAAAATATAAGTCAAAATATTTGGTATATATAACACCACAGATGAAAAAGAAAATAAGGAAAAGAAAACAGACCACCTTGTCTCTATGCAGCTGAAATTTAGGTCTACTTTCAGCTCTTTGTTTGGGATTTTTTCTGAAGCACCTGTTAAGCTACAGAAAGATAAAGACCCTCTTCAGAAGGACTTCTGCTCTCTTCTCCAGCCTTCTCACATAGCAGTAAAACCAGATTTATTTAACTATATTTTGCTTTTCCTTTTTTGTTACTGTCACTCCTGTCTTTTTGAGAAACTTGCTTGTCCTTGGGACTTTATAACTGCACGCAAAATTTCAAAAATTATCATGAGAATCCTCTGATGGATATACTAATTTAGGGTGGTCTTTGTGTCACGTCTGTCCTTTAGCTCCCTGGTGTCTGTGAAACAGTTAGTCTGCTGGTTAACTCTTCTCATATCTTTTGAACATGAGATTTGTCAAGCAGGAAAAAGAGCCCTGAAGTATTTATTCTTCTGCTCCTGTTTACCTTTTCTTTTCTGAATAAAGCAACTGAATTGTGATGATAAGCACACAGCATTTTGCAAAACAGCTTATGAATTTTCTGGCACGGCAGAGCAGGTCTGTCTTCTCGTTCCTTCCACTCAAAACGACGACTTGCAATGCTGACCTGTTCATGGCCTCATAAATTTGCATGGCAATATTTATATAAAACTTTTGAAAGTCTCACAATTTGAGTTTCTTGTGTCATTTGAATATATCACATAACATATCTCATGATGTACTAATAACATTAGTGTGGGTGCGGTTTGTCCCTCTTGTCAGATTTAGAGGTTGTTGTCACAGCTGAAAAAGTTCAGTTATCTCCATTTCCCACCTCAGGATTTCATAGTGTCAGAAGACAAAAAAAATTCAAGCAAAAGTTGAATACCACACAGGAAATATCTTCCCTTAAATGTTGGTCTTCCTTTCTCTCCCAGTGCAAGATAATTTGATAAATCATATCCTATAAAAACTGCAATTACATAATATATTACTTGGAAAAGAAATAGAGACCCATAGGACTTAAGAGTAAAACAAATTTCTGAGTAAAACAGATAACATAGCAGAAAAACCTGATGACACTTTGGATCAGTTAGAAAATTAGTGAAAAATCCAGTGAAAAATCAGTTAAAAATTTGTGAAAAATCATTGCTGTAGGGAAATGAGCACCTCTGTTAAAACTTACAAAAATAACCCAAGCAAGCTTGAATTATGTGTCCTGTCAAGTTCAGCTTGAAAAGCCAAATGCAGATTGATGGGAAGCTACAAAGCACTTTTATTTTCTCGCAGGTGGGGTACTATTGTGATACCACAGAAGTCCCTTGTTGATTTGGCATAATATGGCTTTTATGTTTGTTCTTAAAGAAAAAAATCAAAAACAAAACAAAGAGCACACTGAAACCTAGAGAAGATGCCAAGCTGAAGAACTGTCACACAAGGGCATGAAAATAACAAGAAAAGCATTGTAAATAAATACTGGGAAGATATAAAAAAAGATTTAACTGGCAAAACAACAGTTTGCACATGTTGAGAAAAATAAAACAAATCTTCAGAATGTAATCCATGAATACGAAATAGTTATTCAGAAAAGGCAGTAAACATACAGTGAAATTAGACTGAAAAATCTATATAATTTGCTTTAGCCTCCTTCTATCTGCAAAAGTATGCTCAACCTGGAAAAATGCTGAAGGCAGACAATAAATTAGGTAAGCTTTGCATAAGCCTATACTTTTTATATGCCCAACACCTATCAATAACAGAGGATCTACTGGAAAAGAAACCATACATTTAGTGACACATTCATTAACATCAGTTTAATTCCTTATCATCAAAGTCATCTTAGATACTTCATTCCCTGCATGCATAAAATTCATGTCAAACAATTTTAGGAAAGTAGAAGGAATACAGGATTAGTTCAATATGAATTCCAAGCTTCATCTGCTCACATTACACCACAAACAAAGTCAATATGCACTGTCCCCCTCAAACTGAACTGATGAGACTACACAAACAGGGAGAGGGATGAGGTGAGGGGTGGTGTGGTGGAACATCAAGGAACCAAACACCTTAATGAACTGATACAGAAAGAAAGAATTCAAAAGAAAACAACACCTAAAAACAAAGGGTTCAGGCTTCCCAACCTACAAAAAGTACAGTAATGACAGGAAAATGCTTCCATTTTACAATGTTAAAAAAGGCTTCAAATCCCCCATGAGAAAAATGAGATGGAACTGGAGAAAGAAAAAGCACAACAAAGCAGTGCTATATTGTGCTTTTGGAAGGATGCCTGTGACTGCTAATAGCATGTAAACAGTAGCCCTGGCTATAGTAGGAATAACAGTAATACATTATTAGCAGCTTTTCCACTGGATTATTATTCATTGTGGTCACCATGAATGTAGGCCACAGATAAAATCTATTGGATCAGAAATTACTATCACAAAGAGTTATGTCAGGGTAAACAATGATGGCTGAGAATATCCTTTTTTAGTATTTTTATATTCCTCTCACATCTCTTTGATTCTCACAATGGAATTGCACCTCGAAATGTACCGCCAGGGCTTGAAAGCAGCTACATCCAGACTTGTTCTACACAAAAAAGTAGTTCCTAGCAGCAGTATGTTACCTACCACATGCAACACCTACAGTTTGCTCTTGGACAGATAGTTTCTTCCCTTTTTTTGGACACAAAACCTGGCGGTTCCCACTTTTCAAGTCATTGAAAACTGACTGGCAGTGGGCCATCAGCCCCCTAGTTTCCTACATACTGAAGTGCTTTTACAGTTTTCCACATTTCAAAGGTCATTCTGAACTTAATGATGAAAAAACATTAATTTCTAACATAGTGTCCAATATTGTTAACTTTTTTTAAAATCAGCTAAGAAATAGGAAAAAGTTTCTGCTCTGTATTTTATAATGGTGACTTCAAACAAATCAGATTATTCCGCAACTCTTTTTTGAGTGGTTTGAGGAGATTTCTAATTCCCTCAGGACAACAACCCAGCCCAGGCAGACCTTTGCTCACATGACTGCTGGTTGTTAAAAGCAGATGCATCTTTTGGTGCTACAAAGACGGCAAGTGGTCATGGTCAGGCAGAGTAAGCATAGCACATCCTCTTTAGACTACACAGAACAAAACTAGATCTTTGCAGACCTCATCCCCGAGCAAATAGTTGAGAACAGAAGTAAAGAACATTTTCAGACTAAAGGGAGAGATTTTCTGCCCCATAAGAAATTAGGATTTAGACTTTGTCATTCAGATGTATTTAAACAAACTTATCTTTCAAGTATGAGCTATCTACAGCAAAAGATGATTTTGAATGAAAAAAAAGCACGGGAGAAAATTCACCAAATTATCTTCCAGCTTTGCTTTGAGGAATTTAGCGGAATGCTCATTTTTACATCAAATAACAAAGATATGCTAACACCTTGACTTGATACATTGAATTTCTAGTTTATCATAGCTCTAAACTGGAATTAATAGTGCCAAATAAAATCTCCTTATTTAATTCAATTTCTCTGACTAGCTGTTTTAAATTCATCCAAGTAAATAAATGAAATTTCTGTTACCTTTATTTAACATTAGAGAGTAGAACACGTAAGAGAATTAAACTTACACTGACCTTTTAACGGCACCAACATCCAGCTTTTCATACCAATTGCTCAGTTACAAGTTTGCACCGCAAGCAGGAAAAAAAGGAACACAAAAACTCCAGTGATGTCAATTAGCACATTTCTGGCTCTCTGAAAACCAGAAACTGCCAGTTTTGATCCTAATCCTGCAGATGGATCCCCTTTAGGAAGGAACACTGTTCCTTCCTGGAGCAATGTAAGTACAAAGAATATAAAGTCTTTAACCATCCTAATTTTACACATGACAGATTTACACAGCGAAAAAGTGCTGTGTGTTGTTGAACTCAGGTCAATGCATGCCTGTTTGTTATGGCGCCGAAGAGCAAATGCTAGCGATAAGGCTATTTAAAGAGTTTAAAACTATCTAAAAGATCTGTGGAAATAAGTTCAGCCTTTCCAAAACAGTCTTCTGCTTGTTTATTTTTTGAAAATTTGTCCCTTCTAAATTGCTTTATTCTCATATTTTTAGGTACAGTTATCAGGAAAAGTAACAAGATTTTAATTTTTTCAATTAAAATACCTGGTTAGTAGCTGACCATGATTTTAATTAATTTAAGTTTACTATTTTACAAATCAGCAAAAACATGCGCTGGGTTTGAAGGCATCTTGGGATAAAAGGCAGCCTAACCAATAAATATTAATCTGCTAATTCTATCTGTACACATGTTATGTTAAATTTAAATAAAGCACATAAGTAAACAGATGAAAGAAAATAGGTTTCTAAATACCGTGACTGTTGCATCGTGATGTTTCCACAAGTCGATTGTTTTGGTCATAGCATGCCATGGCCTGGTAACGATAGCCTTGTCCACATTCCTTAACATCTCCTTGGACCTTCATTGCCAGCAAAACTTCCATCTTACCCTCTGGTAAAATACAGTCTGACCAATTTCCCACAGGCTGAGCACTGTACTTGTCACATGGACAAAACTGATTCTCAATCAGAGGATACAACTGAGAATTTCTGCATTTGTCCTTTTTCTTACTTTTTCCTGGAAAGAAGAAATAGTTATTTTAGCAAGTTTGTATTGGTTTAGAGCTTGTCTCCCAAAAATTTTATTTAGACTTCCATAACAACTGCTTGCAACCACATACATACACCTAGTATTAGTCATATTAATCTTTACTAAATTAGGTTACTGACTTGAATTTCTAAAGTAGTGGATACCTACAATTTGCACAAAATAGTGTCTTTTTTAAAAAGAAGATGTTATTTATATTTATTTTGGATTAAAATATATGGGGAGTAAAGTTTGAAAAAGTTAGCAATTAAACAAGTACACCCTTTTCCTCCTATTTCATCAGCACTGTGCAGTTCAATAACACGATTTCTATCTGGATCAAGCTTTTTCAAGTTGAATGAAATTGCAGAAGGAAGTAACATTCATCTTTGCTACACTAGTACCTTCTTCCAAAATGTCAAAATTCTTTAATTTAACTATCTGTTATCATACTCTTGTTCATAATTACCATTATTCCTCTCTAATAGAATAAGCTTCTTCTCTGAATTTGTTTCTATTCAATTCTGTTCTTGGGTTTTTTTTCCTTAACTGGAGCATAGCCATCCACACAATTTCCCCTTCCCATTAAATCTATTTAAATCTTCTCTTTGGTCAAGTTTGCTTAGTTTTACTTTCCATACCAGACAGTTCATATAAATTGATGCAGCAGTCTTTGCAAAAGCAGTTTCAAAAAGGTTCATTACTTGGATACTACTGTAAATTAATATTCTGTAGTATTTTCCTTGCTATTCAAAACAAGGCACTGGACACAACTTTGCAGCATCCTTAGCTCTTGTATTTATTACTACCTTCATTTAGAATAGAAAAAGGGTACCTTTAGTTAAGTTTATCATTCTTTTGACAACACAACTTCTTACTAAATGTACACTTCTCCTCTGGAAGTATTTACCAGAAATAATTATGAATTTACTCCAAGTCAAGCTTCACGAGTTAGTGTGGGTAATCCACTGCCACAGAGAATACACGACAGCACAAACCACATAGTTAGCAAGTTTGAAGATTAACTTAAATGAGGACAGGAAGTATCACAAAGTGTTAATAATGTGGTAGGAGAATATGTATTTATTGCTGTTTTTAAAATAAGGAAAAATACTGTTAGTCAGTTTTGTTCATTTTTTTCCTTGTGGAAGCAAACCTGACATAAAGTTTACTGGAAATATTAGACAGTCACAGTGAGGCTTCTTGAAGATCATGAATTATTCATTGTCCACTGGTCTTCTTATTTACAGGGGGATGGAGACAGGGATAGGGTTTGGATCCTATCACATTCTTTCTGAGGCTGCTAATGGGCACCCCCCTTAGCCAGCTTCCCTCCACCACAGACAATACAGACTAATTGGCAAAGAGTGCTGTGACAGAGGCCAAGCCTCACTCTTGAGGTTTCAGTTATAATTTAGAAGCAGAGCATGGGCTTTTTTCCCTCTTCACTTCATGCAGAAGAAAAGAACAATTAAAAAAACCAAAAAAAAAAACCCAAAACAACAGATTAAAAAGAAGTTGAATAAAAAAATGTTTCAAAGTGGAACAGTATCCATTATGTAGAACTAGGACAAGTATGTGGCAAGGGCATCGCTGGAAAATCTTTTTATTCTGTTAAGTAAAACCTAAAGAGGCTTCTTGGGGCACAAAATAAGAGCCTTATTACTTGTCTCAAGAAATAAGGCAGAAAATTAAGCAGTGTATTGCCTCATGTGGTCCGTGCTGCTGGATGTAAACAATAGAAAAACGGCGAAAGAAAGAGCTTGGAAAGCAAATATTCAGCCAGAGAAAGGACTGGCTTAATCATACATTCAAGACTGCAGCTAAGTCCAAAAGAGGTAAACCAAAGCTTAAGGCTGAAAATGGTGATCTATAGCAAAACATTGAAAAGCACTCAGCTGCCATAGTAATTCTAAATGCACCAAAAAACACCATCACAGAGGGAAGTCTGCTTTAGCCAAGACCAGATGGGGGAAGAGGAAGGCAAGTGAGTTAATATCTGATCCTGTTAAGGTGTGATGATTGTTGACTTGTCTGTCAAAAAACCCCACACAAACAAACAAAAAACCCAACAAACCCAAAAAGACCATACAATGCGCACTATGTTTAGAAAAAAAATTCTCTGTTCTCCCTTCTTCTCTTACCCATATCAAGAGTCTCTGACATACGACACGAGTTTTTACTCCTGGGTGTTGTTTCCCCAACAGCATATAGAGCATGTCACTGGATCTGCTTTCTGCCACTATGACAAACACTTGTCTTAAGGGAACCTCGCAAGACCTCAGGTTTTAAACAAAACAGTATCAATAATTAATAAAAGATGCATTATTTTGCTTTTTACTCTTACCAACAAGACTGCGTTTTCTTGTCCTGACTCCTCCACAGTCCCCATTACAGGGAGAAAATTTTGACCAGTTCGTAAACTGACAGTCGTCTTGGCAGGGAATCTGGCACATCTGTGTTAAGGGTGGTAATGGGCCAGAGTATTTAAGGCACTCACTGATGTCAGCTTGTCCTCCATCTTGTCGGCGACAAGTAATTGCTGGAAGCAAATAGAGATGGAGTCTAATTCAGCATTTTTTTATGAATGTCTCTATTCAATTAAGTAAAGTCTACTATATTCTACCAGAAAATCACACTGAAAGCCCAGAATACCTATACAACAACTTAATTATTGCCACCAGTTTTACCTTGAATGAATATATTTTACATTTCTCACTTTTTAAATAATTTATCAGGACTTACCAGGAAAAAAAATTACAGAGAACTGTAAATATTATAAAGGTTGCACCATGTCATCCACACCTGTTATACCACTTTACACATTATCATTTTTCCTACTGACACAGCCTACAACTCAGACATTAAAAAACTTGCAATATTATTTAAGTAACTTAATTGTATAATTTATAAACTTTTCTCAGCAGACTGAATTTTAGAAAAATGCATAGACATAAAATTTATATGCATATTTGAGTTCTGGATACCACTTAACCCTTTACGCTTTACAACAGTATAGCTGCCCGATGTTCTTCAGTAATTTTTCATCTTGAAAATACAGTGTCTTTCCCAGGGAAGGCTCATCAGCCAATAGGGGTACAACTTTATAGAACATGATAGCCATGTCCTGAATAAGAGCTTCTTACTTAAGAAGAAAAACAAGTTCCTTAAGAAAACATCAGGTCACAAAAAAGTATGCAGTTGGAACATAAGGTTTTATAAAGAATAAGGAGGGCTGTTTCATTAATATAGGCTTTAACAATCACAGAACGGTTAATGTTAAGGGACCACTGGAGGTCATCTGGACCAACCTCCCTGCTCATGCAGGGAGGGCTCATGCTCTACTGCACATGGCACAGAAATTTTTGAATACCTCCAGGGAAGGAGGCTCCACAACCTCTCTGGTCAATCTGTTCCAGTGCTCAGTCATCCTCACAGTAAAAAAGTTCCTCCTCATGTTCAGGTGGAACTTTCTGTGCTTCAGTTTCTGCCCGTTGCCTCTTGTCCTATTGCTTGGCACCACCAAGAAGAGCCTGACTCCATCATCTTGACATCCTCCCTCTGAATACTTACAGATTTTGATATGATCGCCTCAGTCTTCTGAAGGCTGAACAGGCCCAGCTCCCTCAGCCTTTCCTCACAAGAGAGATGCTCCAGTCCCTTAAGCATCTTTGTCGCCCTTGGCTGGACCTGCTCCAGGAATTTCATCCTCTTCTACTGAGGAGCCCAAAACTGGACTCCAGGTGCAGTCTCACCAGGGCTGAGCAGAAGGTCAGAATCACCTCTCTCAACATGCCTGCAATGCTCTTCCTAATACACCCCAGGACACCACTGGCATTTTTGGCCACAAGGGCATTACTGGCTCATGGACAGCTTGCTGTCCACCAGGACCCCCTGGTCCTTCTCCACAGAGCAGCTTTCCAGCAGGTCAGTCCCTAGCCTGTGCTGGTGTGTGGCGTTGTTCCTCCCTAGGTGCAGGACCCTGCACTTGTCCTTGTTGAATATCAGACAGTTCTTCTCTGCCATCTCTCCAAACTGTCCAGACCCTTCAGAAGGGCTGCACAGCCCTCTGGAGTATCAACCACTCATCCCAGTTTTGTACCACCAACAAAGTTGCTGAGGAGGCACGCTACCCCTTCACCAAAGTCAACAATGCTCTATAATTGTTTCTCAAGTACATGTTTTTAAGCATGGTTGCTAATCTATTCTATCCTAAGCTCAGTAAACCTAACTTTAGTTCCTTCCCCAAAACAGCATAACACTTATTATGCAGTAACAAGACAGGAAACTTCTAGTTGTTTGTTCACACAATAGAGTTATATTTATGCTTCTTGGCATCTGACAGCACACAGCAGATAAAGTAGCTCAAGACTGTAATTTGGGTCACCTATCATTGCAGTACCATTGCATCCAAATATTCTGTATACATATGAAGGAATATAGCTTATTATATTACACTCCATAATTTAAGCATAGGTCTTCAATTATGCTGGCAATAATTGCTTTACTAGCATGAATTTAAAAAAAAATCAAGTTCACTTGTTGGAGAAAAGGGGTGTTTGAACGCAACATTTCAAAATTAATAGAAAAATGCCTGTGAGTGGGCAAGAAGAGGGGCAGGTGACCATCTCTTCTCTCTGGTGATCATTAACAGAACGTGGGAGAATGGCCTGAAGCTGTGTCAGGGGGCATTAGTTTAGATATTAGGAAAGGGTTCTTCACCCAGTTGGGAACCGGAACAGGCTCCCAAAGGAAGTGGTCACAGCACCAAGCCTGACAGAGTTCAAGAAGCGTTTGGACAATGCTCTCAGGCACATGGTGTGGTTTTTGGAGCTGTCCTGTGCAGGGCCAGGAGTTGGACTTTGATGACCCTTGTGGATCCCTTCCAACTCAGGATATTCTATGATTCTACAACAATTTCCTCCCGGAGGAAAAAAGGAAGCATAGTTAAGGAAAGTTTTTTTTTAGATCACATTAAGGTAATTGTAATGGTCTAGTGACCTATGATTTCTTTAAAAAGCTTTTTGGTCTGACAGTTCTAAACTAAATTTCTGACTTGTGATGACTGTAGGAAGCTGAACTTGATGACCCTTATGTTCCGTTTCTAGTCCATGTGCCTACTAAAACACACACAGAAGTCCCAAGGGAACTGTTTTTGCCACGTCTGTGGTGAAACATTGAAAGGGAGGAGTGTGTGTTTTTCCTGAGATACAAACAACTTCCCTGATCCTTGACTGCCCTTTGGATCAGGGTTGCCAGCACTGCTTGTAATAGGCTCAGTACTGCATTAAGTTGTGCTTATTGGGGGACTGACCAGCTGCACACCGTCTAATACAATTATTCTGCCAAATCCTATTATTATTAGTGTAGTTTAAATGAGGAAATTTTTTTTCAGATATAATTACAGTAATTCAGTGAGAAAAATCAAATATTTTAGAATTGAAAATCCATACTATCGAATTTCTAAGATTACATAAATAATTTGGAAAAACACATGTCAAAGCACTATCTTCCAAAAGAATCCTAGGCTACAGCTTTGGATTCTCGTGAGATATTCTTCTCTGCTTGTAGCACACATCAATTTCCCTAAGGTAAAAACATAGTTCAGACTAGTTCTACCATGTGGAAATTCACAGAGGTCAAACCTAAATCCTCTGTCTTGAGTTTGACCTTGTTATGTGCACACATCAGCAAAACTAATTGCATTATCTTCACTGCATTCTCAGGGAGATACAGGCCACCATTTTTAGCAAAGAAAACTATACCTAGCCAAGGGCTAAAAGACAGTATACTAATTAGCCAATATCCTTCAATAACTTTCTTCAAAAGTTTAATACTCATTTTACATACTGTCTCTCTGTCTAGTTATTTGATAGAACAATAAACATTGTCCACCAAAGAACATTCTTTCTTTCTCACTAAACTGACTTTTTATAAAGCCAATATTCACTTCCTCATCTTTCCTAGTTATTAAATATTACTCCATGTACAGATATCCACTCTGACATAAATTTTTTCAGATTCATATTAATGCATCTAATTTACATCAGGCAGACCCAGGTGAAAGCTCCCCTGAGGATTAACACTTTGGATTTTTCCAGATTAACTGTCAGTTGTACGGTAGCAATCAAAGCAGGAAAACTCTTCATTCTCAAGACCTAAATATTTCACCTTAATAACAACACAAATTAGAGGACAGCTTGGCCTACTAAATCAATTCCTGAATATTAATTTTCACAGTGCCTGTCCATAACTATTCATGCTACTTCTAGTTGACAAGACCTGGATGATTCACTCTATATTCCATTTTCCTACTGTTATTTTCCAGATTCAGGTATCAATGTGAAAGGTTTATACTCCTTATGACTGTTGAAAAGTGAGTATTTTTCCATTATTTGAAGCAGGGATTTTGACAACTGTATATGGTCCATTAATACACTCTTTTGGCCAGCTAACTGTCTGGACATCTGAGATGCTCTCACTGTAAGAGGAGTTACTTGTTCCACTCACAAGCAAATCTGGGCAAACTCATCCCCTGCCTCTTTGATCAAACCTATGGTTCTTTAATTATATTCTGTAGAAGTTGCTGAGATTGATGATTAACTCACTACACAGAGAAGTGTCTTCAACTACTATAAAGCCATACTGTACCAGGCTAATTATTTTGCTTATACAACCACATTATATTTATTACAGACATTAGCAGTTAGTGGAAAGAGCATGGTTCCTCCATTACTGAATTAAACCCAGTAATTATTAAGTGAAAACATAAAACAAGAGTACAGTTAAAAGAAAAATCAAATTTAACATAGAAACCATTAACTTAGAAATTTTTTCTGGTATTTAACAACTATTATCTCCCACAGGAAAGGTGTGAAATAAATAGCAGTCTAAATTTTATAGACAAGGGACTTCGATGTAATTAAAACTTTATCGGATTGCATTGTTTCCATCAAGTCCCCACAGGAGACTACAGGCTAATATACTTCTTGTTGGCATAATGAAACACTGAGACTGTATTTTAGCAAGTCATGCCATGTGAGAATTTATATAAAAACCTTTCCAGTGCTACCATCATTAGCATACTTCACTGACATTTCACTAAGATGTGAGATTCAGTGACTCCTATGCCTAAAAATTAGTTTATAAATGAAGGTGCTCCATGACTTTTCCTTTACAACACATTTGTGATACCATTTTTTTCAGTTAAGTATTTTTAGCCACAAAAATATTCTTTTTCAATTCTAGAAAACATGAATTATTTCAGCACACAACTTTTCCTACACCTTCTATCCATGTTGTCTAAGCTATGAATTCATCTATGTTTATTTCTTTCTTGGTGGGACACAGCAGACTAGACACTGTGTAACAAAATGTTATCTTAAGAAGGAGCAGATGCCCAAATTATTGTGAAAACACAAGCCTGAGTGTCCTTTACGTTCTAAAGACAATAACAATGTATTTATGCCAAATAAAGTTGTCTGGAGACTGTGGTGCTTTTTTTCTGCAAATAAAAACTTAACTTCTCATGTAAACACTGCTTTTGAGCACTTGTCCAAATTCTTACTTACAACTCCTGAAGTTGATCACTATACTTAGCAGTGACTAAAATACAAACCTGGCAACTGAGCACTCTCATCTGTTAAGTCTCAATGACAATAAAATAATGCTTTATAGCTCCACGAAGAGCAGCACTCAATGATTTTGACTTCTTTCTTGCGCTTTCAGTAAGGGCATTAAACACCCACACAGCAAAGTCCCCTGCCTCCAAAAGCGATGCCGGGAGAGGGAGGCTGCTGTCCCTGTTTAGCGATGGAGCGAGAAAAGGGCTTCTGACCACTGTTCTGCCTTCAAGCCTCCCCAGGGCTCAAACAAGCCCTCTCTGTGTGCTCATGGCCATCCTGGAAAGCTTCCTCCCACTCCTGTGTCTTTCAAATAACTACACATACCCTGAGAATGAAGAACAGCAAGAGCTCCAGACCAGGTATTTAATAAAGGCCAGTTCCCAGTGACATCAAGTACAGCTATTCAGGTATTTTCTGTGACAGCTGGGTCACTTTAACTTCTGTTTAAATTTACAAATCACCTTCCTCTTGCTATTACAGAAGATGCTGACAGATTTCACAATTTTTATCCCATTCCTCCTACAAAATTCTGAGGAAGATTCATGGTGGCAAGGACTGCAGGCTGTGCATTCTTCTGCAAATCCCATTTCGGTCGCTGGGATAGCCCTTACCATGTGCATCCATCCATATACATCATGATGTGATTAGGCCATTGCAGTTTGGGCACTCGAGCTTTTCATCTGCTACATGTCCTCTTCACTACCATTGGGATGCAGTCCAACAAGCTCGACTTAAATTTGCAGGAGCTACTGGCAAAACAAGTTCCAGTAACTTTCTTAGGTTTTCCTACACAATTCAAAAGAGATTTGAGCTGTATTTCTAAGTTCCTTCACAAGTCACTGAAGCTGAGATTTACTAACACAGATTTAAGAGACAACATAACACATACCTGCCTCAGCTGCTCACAATTTCAAACTTCATTTTTCTATCTCATTGAGCAGACTACTATTCTGAAGTTAAATCAATGAGCTATTAATGCTGGCCTTAAAAATACCAAGTGATATCTCTTAGCACACCCCAGCCAGAGCAGATTCTTCTCATCATGAGAGTGATAGCCCACATCCCCATCAAAGGTTCGTATCTTGGGTTTATTAAGCATTTATTCTCTTGTTCTAGTTTTTGGGTGGTGGTTTTTTATTTTTATTTTCTTAGGGGCAGGGTGAGGTGCATTTTTTACTTGCCACCACTGTGCCTCTCTCTCCTGGATTTCAGGTTACTCATCAATACATCTGATCAAATTAATCTTGTTAGTTTAGAAACAGCTTATGAAAATAAACACAGCATAAATGTTGTTGCAGTAAAATACGGATTTTCTCTGTATTTTCTTTTCTTGACGGGTAGGGTCAAAAGACGTTCAAACTCCTTGCTGATGTACCCATATAATCTCCTCTTGAGCGTTTTGAACAAAAGACAGAAATCTTAAGTTGCTTCAGTTGTGTAATACATTCCTGCCCTGCTTACCCGCTGTTAAAAGGCATTTTATCAGTGATACAAATTCAGATTTTAATTCATCATAGAAATTCAACACAACTGTCATGAACACCAGCTTTCTTCAAATAAAGTTCACGACAATAGCAATGAATTTGCTGTTCAGTATTAAACGCTATTTTACTGTGCTTAGGATTGGATATAAATACTTGCCAATTTTTGCATGAATAGCTAACAAACATGTTTTCTAAAAACACTTCTAAAGAAAATATTTTTTTTTAAAACAAAAATCAGAGATCACTAAGCCCTTTTATTCTCTTTCCTCTGCATTGATCCAAGTTCTGCTTTTACGACATTCATTTAAACTGACATGATTCGTAACAAAACCTTCATTATACAAGACAGATAGAAACAAAGCTGTCTCTAACAATGAATCACAATTCTAAACATTATGATTCACCCAACTATCTCTTCTTCCAAAACAGACCAAATGTGATGAAGAAGCTGAAGAAATCTGTGATATAAATCAAGGCATGCATATGCTCTAGTTACAGACTCTTAAGATCAGACACCTAACTAGTCATTTTTAATGATTTCTAACTTCTAGTTTTTCCTTTATATTTAATTATCTTTCTAACTAAAATATTAACAGTAGCAGACTATTTTGTTCAAAATAAACTGCTAATGAATGCATGGTCAGATGTGCTTTTTCCCTGGTGTATTCCTATTCTTTCTCATTTAACACATTTGCTGATAATCTATGTGTTACAGTGGATGTGCGTGGGCAATCAGATAAGAAATAGGACAAGCTGATAGCAATGGCAACTTCCCTTTGCACTGTAAAAGCAGAACCCAGAACTCTTTCCACACAGAAGAACGTAATTATGTGTTCTACCGCGTATCAACACAAAATGAAAGGACAATGCACAGGAAACCAAAGGACAGAGATTACTTCTATAAGATTATTGTTTCACTTTGTCATCAAAAGCAAATTAGCACAAACAGATGGATGACTGTGTCATTTCTGCATTCATGAGCACCAGAAACTTGAAAGAGAACTCTTTCTCAACTGAAAAAGAAATGCTGGTATGTCAACAATTTTCACAGTATGGTCAACATTTGTACAGAAATCAACAAACGGTTAAATGTACTGTTCAAAATATCTGAATTACAGCAGCAATCACAAATGCAATAACAGAATGTTATACCAAATGGATTTCATATTTCAGTGTTTAGCATTTCCTGATTTTGGGGTGATTAAAAGGACTTGCACAGTGGTAGCTCAGTCGTTTCTGTATCTGCATCACAAAATAGCCATTAAATAAATTATTTATAGTACAGAATTTTTTAACAACATTATTATGCAAAGTTTTCCACAGCCTGTAAAAATTTTATTTAGGAGTAGCCAAGTATGCAGACAGGAGCCAAGAATTAACAGGGAGAGGAGGTAAAACCTCTTCCAGAGTCTTCCTTCAGGAACTGGGGAAATCTTTCTAATACTGTCCAGGGAAGAGTTCAGTCAGGCAGATGCTTTCTTTCAGGTCAGCCTCCCTTCAATGAGCACCTTGCATGATATCAATTCTTGTACAGGGGACCAAAAAAAATAATGTGTATCACTAAAAATTCACACTATTTTCGTGAATATTTTGATGGCAGAATTTGAAAAGTAAGAGGCGATAGGGAATATATTGATGCCCTGTGTAGGAGATAACTTATCAAATAAAACACAGTATTCATGCTCAAAATGCAATTTTCTGAGGTGTGAAGTAAATAAAACTTTAACTGATAATCTCTAGAATTAGAGAAGTGTGTTTTCCAAACTGAAATTTACTTTCGTGCAAAAATTCGACTTGTACTTCCAAGTTATACTCATTGTAAAGATAAAATATTTTACTAGTCTCAGTTAAGGAAAAGCTGTTATACTTTTTTTAACCCTGACAAATTATCAGTTTATGTTACTAAGTAAAAAAATAAAAGATATGTTCAACACATTATGAGGTATTACAACACTGAGACATGATACATAATACACCTGGGTTTGAAATTTACATTTTATGTTAATTTTCATCACTTACATAAATGGGAAAAAATACTGGGCAAAAAACCCTCTGTCTTTAATGCTTATAATTTTCACCACTGGAACAGCCTAAACAATATTTAGATTCATATTTGGATATCTGGACTGAGGAACAAATAAACTTCTGTTGTCCAACTTGAATAACTTGCTCTGTGAGTTCCACAATGGAATTTATACATGGGATAGACCTGACAAAAAGCAGGAGAAAACAAAAATCTTCCTTTCGAACAGTTTAGCTCAGAAACATTCACAGAATTCTATCAAAAACATCGGCTTTCTTCAGGCTTAGCTGCCCCAGGGGTTCCTAATTAAGGATTACTCATCCTACCACTTGACCATATTACACTAGAGAGCTACTTCCATTATATCTGCTTGTGGGGACAAGATTACTGCTTGAATACATCATCTTTCACAAGATCGAACTCTGTGTAGTACCAAAGGGAAATTCTGCCAAGTCTGTTTTACCAGATTTGAAAACTACATGCCTATTAATTTCAAAATCATGTATTATTCTACATATGTGTGCCCTGGACATGATTTGAATTACATTTAAAAAAAATAAAAAGAAACTCTCATGACACAAAAGAATAATAAAATCCAATCTGCATGCACTATTATTAGCTATCTTTCTTTATTAACTGACTTTGAGGCAAAGTCAAGAGATTTAGGTACTACCGTGCAAACACAGAAGACAACATTTTGTACTATCTGAATTCCAACCATCAAAGACAGAAATCTTATTTTCTCAGTGTGTAATCTGAATGTATCCTCCAGAGCTGCTAGAAATAGATTCCATTGTGGTAGACCTTTGAAATAATTACCACAGCCAGAAGTCTTTTGTATTAGCAGGCAATGCCTTCAGGTTTCATTCTGAAGTAAGCTCTAAATTGATCTCCTGTAACACTTTCTGAGTAAGTGGTAGGAGCTACTAGCTTAAGATTTACTCCATAACTTTTTAAGCATACCATGACCTCCTTTAATACTGCAAGGAAGTTAATGACCTGAACATTTCATTTCTGCAGTTAGGAATGTCCTTCCCCAGGAATGGCACGATCTGCTGAGCCAATAGTGCTTTAACAAATAGACGTTTGCCCTCAGAAACAACAAAGGAGAAAAACCTTCCTGGAATTCAAGGTTGACCAGTAGTTCAAAACAATTCAATTACTGTAACACAGTAAATAGGAACTGCAATTATTTTCACATTGAATACATTTAATGCACCTAAAAAACTCTTATTCTGGCTATATTTAACAGTCACACATACACAATTCTGTTAAAGCCACAAAATTCTCTATGAAGACAGGTGACAGCAAAGCTGTATTTGGATGTAAAAATAATTTGCTATTAAATGGAAATGGTGCAAAAATGTCTGGATCATTGGCTCAAAGAGTCAGTGGTTTAGAAGTCCAACCAGCAGCTGGTTAAGATTGTTTCACCTCAGTGGTTGATTCCAGGCACAATTCTGTTTAGCCTCTTTAACAGCCTGTACAGAAAGCATCCTCAGCAAGTTTGAGGACAATGGCAGTTTGAGCAGTCAGTACCTACCTGCAAGGGCTGCCATTCAAAGGACCTTGACAGCCTTGAGAAATGGGCTGGCACTGAACTTTAACTGTGTAAATGCAAAGTCCTTCATCTCTCATGCTCCCATTGCTCTCTGTAGCTACCTTAATTTGAGGACATGGAGAAGAAATAGCCAAACTGTTCTCAGAGATACACAGTGAAAGGGTAAGAGGTCACACACAGAAATCAAAGAACAAGCGGCAGAGAGGCTGTAGGATCCCCATGCTGGCAGAGACTCCAAACACACGGAGACACGGCCCTGAGCATTTTCAATATTTTCCTTTGCTGATGCACATAAATATAGATGAAATTAACGTTAGGTTACAAGGACTAAAATGTAAGACATTTCCCACACCTGTGCATCTACAGATTTCTGAGGAATAAATGACAGAAACAAAGGTTCTAACCTCTTGCTTGTAGCCCAGGTCCACAAGTCTCATGTGCTCCCGGACTGTCTTGGCGCACGTACCATGGCACCAGCTGGCACCTGCGCCACTTGTGGGTCTTCCACCTGAAACGAGAGGGGACGAAGTCCATCTAAACCTTGTAGCCATCAAACCTGAGGCACCACGAGTGCTAGATGGTGTTATAAACTACCATAAACTGTTGCTTATTTTTACTAACTGGTCACAGGCATTTCACAAAAAAACCCAGTAACAGTACCATAAAGTTATCCCTACTCTCTTAACTGTTTTTCTTCTTTTAGGATGAGGCCACAAAGAAGACATGGAGGAAAGGAGAAAGCAAAAGTGGAAAGAGAAAGCAAACCATATACATTTTCAAGGATTTTGAAGCACAAAGTTATATTAACAGTGCCAAACAAATACACAGTGAATATATTAAGACAAAGTACTAACACAGTTATATAGAATATGAGAAAGAAAATTCAAAAAAGAGAACTGTACAGAAAAATAAAATTAGGTCAACTGAATACCCCTTTAACAAGAGAACTCCTTTGCTATGAATTTATATCTGAGCATGCTTAGAGTATTTTACGAGTCAACAAAATGACATACTAAAATTTGAAAAGTGGATTTAATGAAGGGACACTAACATCTCAAAACCAATGTGGAACAATTAAATAAAGATAAATTTTAAATAGTACCACACTAATAAACCTCCCCTCTTTCCCACTTTATTTTCCTTCCTTTCTTTTTCCACCACTATCAGTGAAGCAAAGGTGTATTGAAGTTTCCCAAATACATTCCAGAGACAAGACTCCAGGGCTGATTTCTGATTCAGGCAATATTGGGATTGTCATTGGGCAGTAAACACTGTCACTATAGGTACTGGTTCTTTTCTCTTCCCCAGGTTTTTTTTCCACTCCCCTTTCTTAGGCATGCCCTCCAACACTAAATAAATGAAGCAATACTGTCTTTCTCGAAACAAAGACAACTCTTGGAGCTACTATGAAAAGGTAGGACGACCAAAATTTTAGGATATGATTACAATGGTGTTGTCACAACAAACAAATTCCTTTGCTAAGCTTCATTTGACAAATACTACTCCAAAAGGCAAAATAAGAAACAGAAAGGCAGGGTAGCTACAGGAAAGTATTGGGACAGTGGACTAGAGTGACTGCAAGGGTACCTCAGGCAGTTCCTGGGATCTTCGGCTGCTGAATGGCAACACCTTAAAAATATGGAGCCAGCCAAGAAAACCAACACAATGTGGATATGAGTCCACCATATCAAAAATGAAACACAAACAAAAAGAACTTGCAAAAAAATTTGATAACAAATGCAATATTGCACAGCTGAAATTACTCTATCATTAACATAAACTGCTATGAAACTTTTACAAAGTTCCCTGCTAGTGCTGCAGATTACCCTAGTCCTTAAATACAACAAACCCAGGCAAGTCTGTTTGTTGTCACAACTTTGAAATAATCCACAGTTGTTCACAGCTCCAGCCATTTTTAAAACTATCTCAATGGTTTTGCACCTCGAGTTTCATTGCAACCTCCCTCTATGGGACAGCAACTGGCTGAGGCATGAGCCAGCTGAGTGTGTGAGTCCATCTGTCACAGCATGTGTGCAGGTCAGAAAGATGCTACAGGAAATATATGGAACATGTGTTTAGTATTAGTTCGTGTCATGAAATATAAATGACCTCATCTACCACTCTCTAGCAACTCTTCTTTCTTATGCTCAGCACATTATCATGCAGCTCAGATACTGAAGACACTAAAGAGATAAGGAGCAGCGAACATTTTAAAAGATAAAACTCTGACTTTCATTTTGACTGTAAAAAGTTCTTGAGCTCTGTTTCCCTGGTGTTTGGAGTACTGATTTTGGTAGCTTCCCGATGTTCTTTTCGATCTTTTCATATCTTTTTGTTGCATAGAGTGTGATCTCCTAATGAATTTGCAATGATAATTCTTATCAGATGATGAAAGCAACATATTTCTTTAATCACAATTTCTTTTCATTAAAATAAGCTTAAATTCTATTTGTACCTCTGCAACAGAGAACAGTTTCATGGGAATTATTACGCATAAAACAAAGAAAAAATCTTTTTATTATTTTGTCAAGCAAATCTAACTAACAGCATTGGAATTTTCTAAACTTTGTCTCTATCAACAACCAGATCTTGTTGTATGTCTAGACTTTCCCACACACTCAGATACTACAGAACTACCCAAACATTTTCTTAAGCAATGATGGTTCCATCTTCTGGAACAGTCCTCAACATTCAGTGGTGAAGATCAGGGCAATGCAGAGGACAAACAGCATATGGGGGCTATCTTCAACTCTGGACTGTCTTGGGGCTTACAGGGATAGAAAGATGAAGGATGAGGAGTGTGGCACCAGAACTCAGCTCTCCTAAACATATAAGCTTGCAGTTCAGCACTTCAGATAATTTAGAAAGATTTTTTTACATGTATAGAATGTCAAAACAGTTTCTAGGAAAAAATTTTTCTGGAAAGTAATTCTTAGTTGTTGCAATGTTCTTGCAAAGGAAAAGGAACAAAATGAACCACTGATTCGCTGTGGCCCAACTGAATCTGCATGCCTGTACTGAAACGCTGATTCAGATGTGTATCCCATTTTTCTAAATAGTACATGTTAGAAAAACAACTACTGCTAAGAAATTAAATTCAGCAAGCTTTAGAGGTGGTACAAGTCGAAAAATCATGTCTGAGCTGTTTCTGGCTGATTGTCTCACATACCTGTAGTTATGGCAGACAGGAGAAGCTTCACATTCCCTTTCCTCAAACAACGAGTCTGGGCACTCCCGACCACCATTGGCAGGGAGCTGGATGATGACTCGGTGACGGGACTGCTTCCTTACTGTCACACTCCCTGCAAGGAGAAAAATAGCTTGTTTTTACTGCTGCTACTTAGGGATGAAATTAATTAGGGTGAAAATAAGATATTTGAACCAATTGCTATAATATTGACATGCTATTTTGCCCGTAAGCAGAAAAATTAAAACTAACAGAAAAAACGCTTCCATTTCAGCTCAAGAAATCAGAACTGAACAGAAAGCAATGCCAGCAATATTGAACAAATGAACAGACAGCTGAAGTAAATAAGTTCAAGAGAACAAAAATTGAACCTCACTTTGCTGCTACACTTTACAGTTTGAAGGCATAAGTTTGCCCTAATCATTTGCATATAAAACCAGAAACAGAAATTCCACTCTAGAATTCCTTTACAGTTTGCAGTTTTTAATTATTGTGGTCATTCATTATTAATGCTAACCCGTAAATAGCTCCTGCGGGAATTTTGATTTCAGTCATCTTCAGGTATCAGTTCTCAGGCAGAAAATTAAGAGAAAAGCTACAGATCTGTATTAGTTCCACAGCAATGCCTATGTTAGGTAAAAATCTGTGAGGGTTTTTTTTTTTTTTTCCCAGAGAGCAGTAGAGCAGACATTTGGCTGACTGGGCTGATATCAGCTTTGGGTGGGTTATTGCAGCAGCTGCAGCCTGTCTGATCACAAAAGCGTTCTGGACCACGGCCAAGCAATTGTAATTAGGAGTGAGCAGTAGGAGAATCCCGGCGGTGGCTCTCCACCACCTGGCCACTCTTCAACACAGAGGAAACCCTTCACTCCCGAGTCAAACAGCTCCAGGAGATGCCAGGAGCTGGTGCGACGGGCAAGACAGACGTGAAGCCCAGCAAAGCTACTGACCAGCTTGCTGGCACAAATGGGTAAACCCCATGAAACAAAAATTGTTTGTGTAGTATAAAGAGAGTTTGACTCACTGAACAGAAAAATGCCTGTAGTTCACAAATACATTGCTTTATAGAAGTGTGCATGCTTGTTTGTGGTAAACATTCATGGAAATATGCTCATTGCATCAAGAACTTTCTTAAACCCCATAGAAATGGGAACAGAACTTTTGTCCAATATGATCTCCTCCAATAAAAGTATTTCAGAAAGAACAATTAATACAGCTGTAAAATAACTCATATTTAATAATGAATAACTATTTCATAGATTCAGATTTAATGGATTTGGCTCTCCACTCTTTTTAAAAGGTTATGAAGTTAGTCGCCCTAACCCCTGTTTTCATTCGTTAGAATGAAACACTGATAGGAATTACTGCAAAAATGCCTTTATGCTCGTGTCCTTTATAAAGCATAAAGAATTGACCGTGACAGCCTAAGTGTGTATGTTTGATGTACCTATATCTTTTACATTCTGACAATGTGGTAGCTGTGAGTAATCACCATGTCCCACATAGGGATTAGCACCCTGTGGAATTGGGGGTATTACAGAGCCTGTCTGTAATAGTACATATTAGAAAAATGCTTCCTGTTAAGCTTAAAAAGAGAAACAAAGCATAAAAATGTGGCTAATATTAAGCCTGTCATCACTCTAACCTCATGTGTGATTTCAGTGTAATAAAAATTCAGGGGAGACAGACACTGTTTTAAAGAGTTTTGCCAAGTGTATTAAAACGATGCTGGATTATATGTTTAAATCAGACCATTCACATCAATGTAAAGTCTGTTGATTTTTTATTAGCTCTCCTTCAATTTTCCTTGGAGTAGAAGCAGCCAGGCAAAATTATATACAACTGCATATCTACTAATCTACATACTTATCTCCTGGTATACAAGTACTCAGGTTTTTCTGATGAGTCAACAGCATAAACTGAGGTATTTCCAAACCCCAAATCTGTCCATTTTATAATCTGACAATTAAAATGTTAACATTGTACAAGTATTGATGTCAAAATGATAAGATGATGATGTTAAGGAATATGTGTCTACCCCATAACTAGTTATCTCTTTATCAGTGTAAGATGCAAATGGGAGTTTGTCACATTAGGCAAAATGTGGGGAAAAGAAATCCAAACAGATGCATATAGAAAATGTATAGAAATAACTGTTCTTTACAGCAAAAACTCTATGTCCTCCCTGCAGCAGCTGTGCCAGGTATTACAGGTTCTCTGTCAGAAAGGGATGTATGTAAGCATTCTGCCAAAAGAGACTGCTAGTCTAACTCCCCATTTTTTTATTTTTAAAATCTATTAGCACACAATGGATAAAATTACCTTCTTGACATGAAGAAGGACATGCTGTCCAGTCACTGAATGGAGTCACAATACAGTCCTTCCTACAGGGAAGCAGACAAGGTCTCACAGTTTCAGGTCGAAGGCTTTCAGGGCATCTAAAAAAAATAATTACAGGGAAGCATTATCAAATAAACAATCACTCTGCAACGCAGTAGTGAATCGTGTGAGGTACTGAATGCCTGCAGGCACATGAGGACAGTGCTCATTGCCCAGAATTCACCAGGATGGAGCATAGATATAAAACCTAGTAGCAATTAAATACATGTGGTGAAAGCAAGCCAAACCAGGTGTATTCTGCACCTCTGGATTAAAAAAATCATCATCCCTCATTCACCATGCTGCACTCTGTATTTTCAGTGTTATTTTCAAGCCTGCACATAATTATGAAGAAAAGCCATCTTAAATAGCTTAGTAAAATACATTTTCAGGTCTCATCACCATATAAACTCTGGAAGGAGGCATATTTAAAATAAATAACACTGCTAACCCAGGAACAAATAGGAATAAGCTGGCTGTGATTATAAGAGAAACCAGAAAAGGATTTAAAACTGCCAGATCAATGAGACTGAGAAAGACTGTCAGAAAAGGCAGAAAACCTTACTTGTTTTAGGAAGAGGCTTGATATAAAAAGGATTATTGAACTGCCACATATGGGACTCATTACCTAGGTCATTTTTCCCATTCTGTGGGGATTCTGTCCTTTTCCATCAAGGATAAACAGCTCTCTATGCTGCAATACTTGTTTCAGAATGATGCGATAACTTTCACAGAAGAACAACAAATATTTTAAATAGTTTCAAAACTGTTATTGCTTGAAAATCATATAGACTGTGGACTGTCTGAAGAATATTGAAGGATGTAAGAAAAATATCACACCTACTTTTGGGAGCTTTTGGATCATTATAGAAAAACATTACTATGACTAGCTTTTCCTCTTTTCAGTGCTGGGCAATTGGGACCAGAGAGGCGAGAGACTAGTTTTATATTTAGATTTCAACAGCTTGGTTTGTGTGAGGCATCCTTCTTCCCAGTCCAGAGGGGAGCGTAGGCAAGTCTAATGGTGAACTATCAAGAAAACTCAGTCTCTACAGTCAGCGGAGAGCTATGTCTGTGCAATATGAGGATGAGGAAAAGCAGATTTGCAGCTTTACAGGAACATACTCATCAGCATTAATACTTGTTTGTTCATGCTTTCCACCAGTTGCCTCTGCATTTTCCTGTCAATTCAGATACACTTCTCAGTGTATGATCCAGTAACATGGACCAGTACCAATTCTTTGGTGCCCTCTTAAAATGGGATCTCCACCCTTTCTCTTTTCTCCCCTTCCACCAATGTGAAAAACCCATGAATTTATATAGCTATAGCAGCACACTCCATCACCTATCTCTAATTTCCCTCGATGTTTTTAAGTCAAATTGTGCCTTTGTTCTCTGTGATTCATAAAATCAGATTCTATATGCAAGGGTGTATTTGGATATGAACAGATACACTTTTAAAAACTTCTGCTACCATCTGACATATATTGACGATGTTGTCAGAAATTTTCTCTAAGGTTAAGACAAAAAATGTTTCTGAAAAGTATTGAATGTTGGCTTACTAATGGTTTTCTTGCATTGGTTTTTCTTTAAAAAAACCAGGAGAAATTATAAGCATACAAAATAGTCTGAAATATACACATTCACCATTTCACTGAGAACTTCATCCTTCAGGAGTACTGAACACTACAATTCCTCTTCAGATACTTAGGCAAGGCAATTAGTTCAATTAGAACACCATTTCTATGCTTTATATTGTTTGTATTTACTATATGTGGCTTAAAGCAAAGTATTGATTTTTTTGCAGTCCTTACTCAAGGTCAAATTAAACAGAAAAGATACATGCTGGAGTCTGTAACTTGTGAGGCAGATAAGGCCAATAATATCGATTGTATCATACCACAGTAATCCTTTTTATTAAGGGAAGTTTAAAACAAGGCTCCTATTTACATTTTCATGGTAAATGTCTGGGCCTTTAAAAACGATTCAGTGATTTTGTTGTGACAATTTGAAAGATCAACCAAGACTTTTGTAATTTCACATGATTCATTTATGAAAGAATAAAACAGTCCTCCTCCCAGAATTTAAGGTCAAATCAAAGGCAGAGACATTTACAGTAGATTTTAAAAGGATGATAAATCATGAGAGGTTTGTGAGGTTTTAAATGTAAATGTACCAAACAAAAGATATAATGGTATCGTGACTAAATAGAACAGCAACTTAATGCAGATAGACAACAATTTAGATTACTGAATGTGCAGCCATTACCCCCCACATTTCCATTTAAAGTAAATTAGGCTTAAATCTACTGCAGAATAAAGCAACAAATGGCAGGCACCAAGCAAATATTTAGTGTGAAAATAACTGCCTCATGAACTTTCCAAACAACCTCAGCAATCAGTTCTTCCAGTTTTGAATCTCTCCTGAGTGGGATATATTTACAGACTGCCAATCCCTACAAGGATATTATCAAATGTATTTTACTAGCAGCTAATCCGTATTTAACCCTGGTCACACATTAAACTGTAAAACCAAATCATTGGGCCAAAGGAATAACTTTAAAAAATATACAAATGGGAAGAAAACTCATAAAGTTTGTCAAGCTAATGTTCAAACTAATGTTTCCAGTTAATGACCTGTCAGGTTCCACTATGCTACACCTCCTTGGTCTGGTTCTGAGGAGAAGTGCTGTACTGTATTTAGATTCACACCACTATTTTTGAGTGGAGCTGCACTAATCCCTACAGCGCACTGCTTGTTTGGAGGCACCACAAGGATCTTGGAAAAGGTGCTGCTCTGCATGTCACACACACACTCCAAGAGTTTTATCATGACTCAACCTGATGGTGGCAAGGAGCCAAGTGGATTCAGTCAGCTGTCAGCAGAATCACCACTGCAAATACCACCCATAAAAATCCATAGTGAGAAAGATATTATCTAGTCTTCCTGTCATGTCAGTTTTGTATTTTTAGGAGATGAAGTGTTCCCTCATGAGAAAACAAAAAGAGGGTCTTTTCATCCTTGCGAGCAGTCACTGGTGATAAAAATATAAAGCAGTAAAATCCAAACATAATTATAGTATGAGGATGTTTTTAAAGATCCTTACTTTTTTGGGCCTACTTGTCCCACGTTGACTCTCACACAGATGACCTTTCTTGTCTGCATCCCCACAGAACAGGTGGCCTCCCCGTTCCAGCTGGCAGAGGAGTTGAAAGCAGAGACAGACGTGTCCTCTATGCACTGTCCCCACGGGCCAGTCTGCCAATGATACACAGTGCAGGCGTGCTCGTTACAGCTGCGTGTTTCCTGCAGGGCACTACTGTTTGGGCACTGTATTCCTCCTGGAACAATAAAAGAGGGCAAGAGATCATTCAGTGGAAGGAGATACTTTTTTTTTTTAATTTATAAAACCCATACTACAAACCCACTTTGAAATTTTCTTAGTTATATATTGTCAGTTTGATTACATGAAAGAAATGCTGTTCATTTTTCCTCCTCTTCATATGCCCAATACTGACTTTGACAAATTTCAGTCAATGAGCCACACAGAACAGACTGTTCACGGACAGTATGTAAGTCCGTACCAAAAGGATAACAAAATAATCATAACTTCTATCACACGCTAATGTACTTGGAGTTATCTACAACCTTATTATTTTTGGGGGGGGGTGGTCTCTAGAAGAGACTGCAAGAGATCACATAAAGACATATGAAAGCTCTAGGCAGAAGAAATGGTTGATTATTCTATTTATGCATGTGTAAAGACCACTGTTTATGTCTAATTCACAGATCAATTTAAAAGATTTTTGGAACTCTTGTCCTAGCTCCCAGTGGATGTTTATCCATGTTATGTAAACCAAAGAGATGGCACAGCTGGCAATTTCAGGTCCAGATTAAGATAACAAAGCAGACTGCGGGTTAAGATCAAAATGTAATCTAGTGTCAATGATTGCGCAGAAAAATTCAGATAATGTTATCTTTGTTGTGTCTGGTTTCAGACAGTTTGTTCAGTTTGCGATATTCAAACACTTCAAAACTACTTCAGCCTCCCAGTCCTCCAGGAGAAATGAAGAGGTGTTTCCTACCAGAGTTGATCACAGGCTATCAGATGTGCAGCCCTGCGAGCAGATATCATGTCCCTTAAATACCTGGTGTTATCAGACACACAGAATCCAGGTTTAAGATTCTGGCCTACAAGGGACAATGGGACTCCTATCTCCAACTGATGGAAAGGCAGTGAAAAATCTAAACAACATTTTAGCCTTTCCTAAAAGACAAGAAAAGTAAGAAAGACAACTGAAAGAGAAGCCTTTTATTACTCAGTGTTGATGAGCCATACAACTTTTCTCTAAAAAGAAAAATGTGTGCTCACACCAAATGCATGTTGTAGAATATATTATTATTCTTTATATCCCAGCATTGAACCTCAGACTGACTGTCTGCTCTACAGATATGGAGGAGGGAAGGGGTTTTAAGCATTCATTGTTGAAATTAAACAAACAGTAAATGTAATCAAAGAAACAGTGGATTCTTCAAATACTCCAACACAAGAAAGGCAGGTCACCAGTATAAAAAAATACTTTATACCCCAAGTTGTTCTGCACAGCCTAGATCTGCAGGAAACATGAGGAAAGGTCCATTCTAATGAAACCACAAGATAAAATCCTAATTCTGAATATATTTCTACAGGAGCATTTTTAATTTCTGGATTTTTTCTAAAAAATTTTGATGCAACCAAGCAGCAGTAAACATTTTATTAATTGAGATGTCATGCTACAGACTACTTAATCCTAAATTTTGCAAAAGGGGATTAGAAAAACCTACAAATATGTGAATGCAATTAAAGAACAACTTGAATCTATTTTTTTTTTTTGTTTCATAATGGATGCAGCTCAAGTCTATCAGAATTGCTTAAAATATATGTCAATGTTTAGAGCATAAAAATGCCAGATGCATTTTCCTTAAAAAGGAAATAAAAAAAATAGTAAAAGAAAATTATGGTTATGTAATAAGTTTCATAAAGTTATCTAGTCATCATTCTTCAAGAAAAAAAAAATCAGCTCACACCAGCAGATAGGAATATAAGGAAGGAAATTAAGAAAGTGAGTTTATTTTGAAGAGGAAAAAAATAGTAAAGTCACAAATTATTTGTCATGTAAGAGAAAATGGTTCCATGTGAGGAGTCTAGACATGTTCCCCCATTAATGTGGCTAAAAAAGGAACATTTAAAAGATATAGGGAAGGTTAATAAATTAAGTATTTCAATCTGATGTTAGCTCAAGAAAGAACACAAGGTAAATATTTAAGGAAATTCATAAATTAAAAGGGGTGTCTGTGGGAAAAAATATTTTCCCAGAATTGAATGCCACCGTCACCAGTTCCTATGACATTTGAGAATAAAGTGACAACTTAGGTTCAGTTTTGACAGCTATGCAAGAATGTATATTCAGGGGAAAAAATGAGACTGACATTGACTTGTAAATGAAAAACATTGGGGCACAAATGTCTGCAGCTCAGTGGGAATCCAGTTCTGTTCAGAATAAACCACAAGTTTAAAAAACATGCAAAGACCAAACAAAATGTGGAAATAATACTACTAAAATAAAAATCAATGTACCATTCTCTCCAGGAAAACAGCATTCTCTTGTGCTTCCTCAAATTTAACTAGGCACAGAAAATGCAGTTAGAGATGCCCTTTACAACATCTGTATAGGGGTAACAACTTTATGAGCATGCCCCCAAAAGAGGTCAGGCTTGACAGGAACATACAAGTTAATGGGTATCATAGAAAAAGAATAAATAGACATTTGAATTCATTGCAATATGTGAAGAAGGGACATATAATAATAAATGCATCCTCTAATAATATGTGATCAGGCAGTACTAAAAAATAATTTCAAGGATACAAAAAATAGTTGCAGCTGAAGCATTTAGTTTCGGGTTTGGATTCTTAAGCAAAGTAGACTTGGAAGTGAAAGACTAGCCATGCAGAGGGACTTACATATTGCTCATAACATAGCTGAGATATGATATTGTTTCCTTGAAAGCTTTAACAGAATTGTCATACACTTAGATTGTTTTTCTGCCTTATTTGGTGCTGCTAATGGGTAAAACACCTCACTCTAGGATATTCAGTGATTGGATTTTTTAAATCTTTTTTTGACATTGACTTGATAACTTTCGAAATTTCAAAATGCTAAACTTTTTTTAAAGCATTTAAGTTCATTTTAATTAACCATTTTGATATCACTCGTCTATGCACACGCATACAGTTTAACAAACACATTTCAAAACAGCCGGAACAATCTTAAAGTTTGAGAAAACAGATGTGACTGAAGTGCCTCTTATATTGTAGCCAGTGAGGTGCTACTCATTTCTTTGCTGTCGGAAAGAGGTAGGCACTTCTCACCTGGCATGTATGAGCTTCCTCACCTGGTGTATATCAGCTACACAAACCAAGCAGACCTGTGCTAAATACACAACAGGTCAGGATACAGAGTGGACCCATGGGAATGGCAAAGTCTGTCCTCAAGTCTTTTCCAGGATAGGATTTGTATCCCTGATCCCTCACTACAGTCAGGAATCTGATCTTGAGCAAAAAAAGAACAGTAACATCCTCTGCCCTGGCTCACCTTCCTCACACAGGTGTCAGGTCAATTAGTAAAACTTGCCTGAAAATTCAAGTTTCACAGTTCCAAAACTAAGTGGGGCTTTTTAATTCCTGTTTTGTGTAAAACCTCATGTTCTCCAAAACTTACTCTTTTGTGAATGAGCAATTTGCTGGCAAAACAATTACTCAATTCTATGCTTTCAGATTTAATTACCAAGCACTTTTATTTCAAGCCAGGAAAATACAAAAATTAAAAACAAATTCAACAAGTGTAGGAAAAGTAGGTATTTAAAAAACCCTCAGCATAACTTCTTGTTTGCAACTATGAAGTCAAACTGTATCAGAATTTTAATAGGAATAAAATTTTAACGGCTATCAACAATAATTTGCTAAGTGTTGAGAAGAAACTCCTTTGATCTGCCTATTTCTTACATATTTAATAAATCTAGCTCTTGCAGATAGATGAGAAGAGCTGTTGGTCCCTGTCAAACGTAATATCTGATGACATGGACAACTGATATTCTGTACTATCTAACTGTGATGTTCAGTAGTCTGTGATGTATGAGGTCACACCAAATAGTCCTTCTGGCATTATACTTTGCTAATCTATGAGAATGTAATACCCATAGTAAAACATTGCCATGCCTGTGCATCCCTGCCCTAAGAGAACATGTGAAAAAAAAAAAAATTCCCTTCACTCTCATTTCATTAATTTAAGATTTTAAGTCATTTTATTTTCCTCTTTACTTTTGACTTTGTTTTTTTGGTTTTGGTTTGGCGTTTTTTGGTTGTTTTTTTTTTTTTTGGGGCGGGGGGGATGAGGTATTAAATCTTTACTTTTCCAGAATCAGTATTACTGACAAAACTTGGCATGTATCTTGGTATGTATCCACAACATCAGTGCTATGCTGTATGGCACTGATTTGCCACTGTCAATCTATGGCAGTATATAATCAGTACAGAATCAATCTACATATATATTACTTACTTGAAAACTAAGATTCATTTAGTACTTTTTAGTCTCAGGTCTAATAGTAATGGGAAGCAGTCTTAGTGCACACTGCTAAGTATGTAAGATTTATTGTAAGCAGGGAATAAAGAATAGAAATATGAAATAATATAAAACAAAAATAGACAAACTGTACATTCAACAGAGATAGGCTGAGCTATATAGGATGCCTGACTAAATTTATGCAGAGCAACTAAATGATGTATCAGGTAACATCACTATGTCCTTTGCTGTCATTTTATATTTTGAGACAGTGACTTTTCTGAGTTTCTTATTGTATCATGAAGATATATTTGACAGTGACACAAATGAGCTGCCACTATAGGCAGTCTCACAAAAAGGCAAATTTATAAATCACTTTGCCTTTCAAACCTTCAAGCTGAGGACAATGATCTCAGAAAAAATATCAGAAATTGTTATTGTGACACTCATTTCCACATGGAGTCATCTCACAAAAAACAGTAAGTCTTTATCTTGTGAAGAGACTCCTTTCTCTCCACTGAACACAAGTAAATAAGCCCATCCCAGATGTGCATGACGACACCGTGCTTGAGGCTCGCAATGTGTGGTTTGACCAGAAGAAAAGGGTCTTGTTCAGAATGAGGAAATGATCATGAGAGGGAGAGACAACTGAGATCAGCTCCTGGTTCAAGCAGAAATCAGGGTGGTGCTGCTGGGGCAGTTGGTATCCCAGAGGTCATTAGAAAACTTTGTCACTGCTCTAATTTACATATGGCTTACATTTTTTCTGTGAACCTATTCTCGACACTGAGGAATTATTTTAATACCACTGAATTATTCCTAATTCATCCAAAAAATTTGATTAGACTGTGGCTGTTTCCTCTTTCCTAGTTATGTTAACTTGATGGTTTCTTCAAACTAATTCAGCAGCACAAATAGCTGGGAAATCAGAGAAAAAATAATTTCTTAGTTGTGAAATGACATAGCTGTATTACAGACAGTTATCTGCCAACATTAATAAGAAAAATGGCAGAATATGGTATTTTTCATTTCAAAGAGGAGTGCAACTGAACAATCACAGACAATATTTGCTAAAAAACCATCTAAGATCCAGATAAAAAAATCTGTTTCACATGTATCTATAGATCCTCAAAAATTTCAATGTGGTGTTCATGTTTAAGTACCCGAATGAACAAGAATTAAATGCTTCAGATACTTTGAGGGATTGCAGTATTCATTGTGCATGTAATGCGTGCAATGCTTTGATCTTCCTATGATTCTGGATTCAATGACTAGTAGGACTCACACCTGGACTCCTTATGTCATTTTAGAATACAAATTTAGCTTTATTCATGGGTAAGCAACAGTCTTGCACATTTTTTCATTAATTAATAGCCAATCCTGATATATAATAGGAATAGTACATATATATGTACAATATATTTTTGTCTGGAGTAAAAACTCATAGCAGCATTATACAGAAATTCCTATGGAATAGCTTACCTAGCCTGGTCTGTCTCTCAAACCAACAGTTCAAAAAAAGGTTCAGAAATCCGAAAGAATACAGTTGTGTGGCTGTTCACCTGAACAGAACTGATAGCTGTTTTTAAAACTCAGTTTTAATGTGTAAATGGAATTTTTGCTCTTATATTTATGAGACCTGGAATTTTTAGGTATACATGATCCTTACAGAGTTTCCATATATAGTTCTGTGCATTTTTTTCTAAGTTCTGAATAGAACTGAGAACTCTGTGTTTTCCAAAAAATGTTCATGTTAAGCTTCCTTTTATATCAACGGAACACAGATGTTCAGATACATGAATATATTCGGTGCTCCTAGAACATGAAATGACCTCTGACCACCCAATATTTTATGTTTTGGGAACACAGCTCATCTCAGTCATGGAGTTCTGGAGGTGAAAATTCATTCAGTTATTTGTCACGTAGCAAATGACTAAAAGGCATAACAGGAGTATGACGAGAAAGATGACTACAACTCTAATTCCACTGAAGCATAAAAAATAAAAGTTAAACTGATACATTTTGAATATAACACAAGAAAAGGTGAAAAGTACCTTCCAGCTAGAGCTGTAAAAATACCCTAAGCTTTGGAAGGTTCTTTCATTTATTTATATGCTTTCATTCTCTGGAGTTAGTACAGAGTGCAAAGGAGCACTCTGTACAAACTGTGTAAAGTGTTGAAGAGATCTGACCAAGATATGAGTGCACTCCTGTAAGCTGGGTAGACCTACCAGCTCGAATCCTTACAGAAAAACACAGAATAACCTCATCTGAAACAGTGGGAAAGAGGCCAAGGTTTGAGCAAAGCTGCAGCACTACAACACCCAGGTAATGAGTTAGCTGTCTCAGTCTTACTTGAGGGATTTCTTCACTACATCCTCTGTGGTTTGAGATCTGTCAGTCTTTATGATCACTCTCAGCTGATTCTGATCATTGCACAACAAACATGAATAAAATTCATAGACCTAAAATCCAGGCTATGCTGAACAGCTTTGCTGCATCTGCAGCCTTGTAAATTAACCTGGGTTGTATCAAAGTATCAAAGTCAGAATAAAGAGCACTTTTTAAGATTAAGCATAAGAAAGTGGAATAATTTCTTTAAGTAATTTATGTTTTCACTGCTGTGGCATGCTTGTCAGGAGTTTAAATTTCTGTCTCCAGTAAAATTACAAAAGTATATAGAAAATCTATAGTCTTGACCTACATGGACAAGCAAGAAGCACGTGAATATATGTTTATTTGAATTATCTGGCTCTGCGTTTTCCCCAAAATGAGTCTGTTTAACACACTGTTAAAAAAAAAAAGGAACAACAAAAACCCAATTTTGTTACTAATTTTAAAAGCATTTCTACTTTGTTACATAGACCGATCTAAGTAATTTACGATTCGAATCACCTACTAAAATAGAGCGTAGCCCTGATTGCCACTTACATCTCTAGCAAAGGTTCCTTTCAGGGAAAAGGTTGAAAGTGCCCTGCAGTATTTTTTATTTTTTACAATCACCCAAATTCTGTCAAATATGCAGTTCACTTTTAGCAATGACGTTAACTGTGTCTGCAAACAGCAAAGTGTACAGATATTCTTTCACTGCTTCCCTACCTTCCAGCTTTCACTTTTCAGCTAAAATTTCATCTTACCATAAAGTATAAACTGCTTAACAATTTAAAAGAAGAACTAACACCTATAATAATCCTATATTGAGGGCATTTAACTTTTCTGTCAGTAATACATGTGAGTAAACATCTTCCAAGAACCCTTTGGTGGCTATGTCTCCTGGCTCCTGGTGTTGCAGGAGGCATTTCATCAGCTGGACCCTGGCACACATGACATGGCTATTTTCGAGCCATGTTACATACAGAATACATTTCTTCTATAAGCCCCCCACCCCTCCAAATAATTGAAACCAGAACAAAAAGAGCTGTAGGAAGCATGGAAAATCATCAAAAGAACAGCCATGAACCTATATCTAAAACCTATTTCACCTTCTTTATATTCCAGCTATGTCTTCTCTTTGCATTTGCCACAGACGCTGCACAAGGACCATTTGAATAAATGGAAACCATTCACGAGTGAGGATTTACAGGGCAAAAACCAAAGTCTATGAATAAAAATGTCAGTGGTGTAACATAAGTGGTGTAACATAAGTTGCCAATTTGAGATAAGAAACTACAAAACCCATTTGCTAACATTTGAGCCATGAAAATTCTCATCTTCTCAGCATTCAGGATACTTATACCCTTTCATATTGGACCCTAAATTAGGATTGCTAATCTGTATCAGATAAATTGTTTGCCTTGTTTGATTTTAATGGACAACAAGAAAACCATCTATCTGAAATTGAAACAGTAACATTAAGAACCCTAATAAAAATATAGTAACATTAGCTGAAAGGAGCAAAATAAAATCTCTTTAAAACATCTTTAGGTATGAGGAGTAAATACAGGACAGACATTTAAATAATTTTACTACATTTAAAAAACGCCAACTCCACCTCATCATTTCTTCCTGTCGATCAAGAAACTCCTTTGACATGCCAAAGGCAGCTGAGAATTCACAACCGAACAGGAGCCCGCAAGAGTGTGAGCCCTTACCTTCACCTGCGTACGCCAGGATGGAGCGGGCGCGCATCTGCTTCCCTTCTGTGGTTTTGCCGGAGCAGGTGTGCGAGCAGGAGGACCAGGCAGACCACATGCTGAGCACACAGTCCTTGGGGCACGGGGCTTCGCACACCACCGGGACTGGGTAGATGGCATCTCTACACAGCTGTCTGTCAACCTCTTCTCCTGGGAAAAAAAGAGGCCCGTAGCAGTCTATCATTTGCTAAATTAACTTAAAATGAGCAATCTAGTCCAGATGGGCACATAAATAAATTAGATTCTGCTCTACTGTATAAGCAAGGTAAATAGATTTTTTATTGAAATTACTCGTCTCCTCTGCCTCGATTCTAGAAAGGCATGCTTAAACCTAGTAGGTTTAACCTTAAACCTCATGATTCATATTCTCATGAACTGAATGCCAGCCTGGGTGGTCTTCAGGCTTTTGTTTCATCATACATACTTGATCCCACACAAAATCCAAATGTGAGTAACAGAGTATATAATACAACTATGGAAAACTGTGTACATGGAGATGCAGGTATAGTAATGACCCAGTTTTGACCCACATTTGTGGGAGGAGGGAAAAACATCCTAACTTAATCAGTTTTATAACCCACAATTCATCCTTTGAATGGCAGCTATCGTCAAAATATGAAAAGCTGCAGTAAATTGCAGTCAAAGTGTAGTTTGGTTAGGAAGATCTTCATTTGTTAGCAAACCAGCAACACATCACTCTTTGTGTCACGAATTACAAAAAGATCTATGCATTCATATTCCATAGGTACACATTCCATTATAATAAGATCCAGGCTGGTATAAATTGCTTAATAAAATATTAGCTAGTGTTTAAGTAGCAGGGTTGTTTTTGTTTCCAATCGGATATTTGTGAGAGCACTGTGTCAGAGACCTGTCTGAACAGCACCCTAACCACAACATGGATAGTTTTGTGAGGTGACATGATTTATTGATCAAATAAGTTAATATTTATTAAGGGAGGAATGAACAAATGACCACATATTCTGATGTCAGTAAGTCTCATGATAAATCTTCATGTTGAAGCAAATGATGGAAAAAAAGAAGGAACGAGAGATGTGGGTCCAGTTTTTAGAATTCTAGCCTTGTTATCTAGCCTTGTTAACATCTGTTACAAGGATCTGTGAACACGTTGCATCTAAGAGTACACTGGACTCCTGAGGCCCTGATAACCACATACAATTAAGTCATGAAAGAGGCAGTTTAGATGTAAACATAAATTTTTTTCTTTTTTAATTTTCTAAAAATCATAACATTTCAAACCATCTCAATGCCTTTGGTGCTATATTATCCTTGCTGTACTAGGGCGTAGAACCTTCTGTTGAGTTATGATTAATCTATTGAAACACTCTTGAATCTTACATAATCTTGAACAAACAGGAGTTATCTACATTATGGACTTTCTAAGATCCATCATGCCAACCCTTTTGTTTTAATAGTCAATGTCAACAAAACAATGTCTTATCAATATTTGCAAATGAATGTAAGTCTTCAATACAACAAAATATTTGCTAAATATATTGATTAAATACCCCGTAATTGAATCATAAAGGCATCAGCTACTGCTCGTAACTACCCTATGGATTCTGAAAGCTAATTCAGTGAGAATTTAGCATGGTATAAATGAAGCCAAAGACCTAAAAACACTGCTTTACCCGAGTCTCAAATTAGGCTGTATTGCTCATAATAATAAAATTATTCAAATACCCATCAAAACAGAAACTACATAAACCACATTTTTAGTTGTTCAAGGTTTACAGTCTTAGAACCTTTTAAATAAGAATCTCTGTTAAACTGAGTTCCTGAAACTAGGAGGTTCTTTAGTACTAAAGACATATCATGAGTCCCAGAAGAATTAACCAAATTCTTTGTGAAAGAGTAAAAGATGAGAGCCATCCATTCAATATTATATCCTTTTAACCAGTGCCAAATATTTTATTCATACAGAATATTTAGGCACAACAGAACTACAAACATCAATCTTCCTTGGTTCTGAAAACCAGGGAAAATCCTGCAGCTCATGTTTTTAAAATAGCTTAAAGTAGTCATAGTCATCTGAATTATAAAGACCTTTGAAATCAAGTCAGTCTCAACAGCCATATTTTCCCATATTAAAATACAAATTTGAGCCCTGCCAAAGGCTTCATAGCTCTCCCATGCTAAGTTCTGCTTCCCTCATTGGATTCAGTCTTTGCATCAATTATATCCCTCCATTATATTGCAGGTCATCACACCCTGACACCAATGCAGGAGGGATTCCTTTCTGCTTCATCAGAAGGGCATGTGTTTGGGTTCAAGGACAATAGACAGGGGACCGTAAACTTCTTTTTCAAACAGAAAAAAAAGACAGAAAAGGGGTGAAGCCTATTCTCAAATGGTTCCATTGCTAGATAAGACTCAATAAGATAAACTGCTTGCACCCTTTGCAAGAAATGCTACTATTACAATAAAGTGTGTCACAGTGTAGATAAATTTGAGCTTATTTATCACCTACTGGCTGTTAACTTTAGACTCAAGATAAATTTGGTGCCATAATTAGAAATTCTGTTAACTTAGTTTCAGTCTGAGTTAATATCTCAATTGAAACCAAGACTTCACTCTCTCCCAAAATCAAAGCCCCTCTATTCTCCTTTGCTTTTACAGTGAAAATATTCTAGAGATATGTATCTTACATATTGGCATTTCATTTCTGTCAGCTGTCCAATTCTCATCTGATGAATTCAATAGCATAGAAATGTAGTTGGAAGGAATGTTTTTATAATGGGTACTTCTTATCTTCACGGAAATATTTTATTTAGACTAAATTGTTTCTGACATTTCACTAATGATTTTATGAACAACTTGACCTTTGTTGCCTTCCTCTTCAAAGTGCATAGTGTAGTTAGCTACCAGGAACCACTCAGCCATAGGCTGGGAACAATGTCAGTGTAAAGACTACTTAGAAAATGTCCCATTTGGGCATGTTTGCCATTGTGTGCTGAAACAAGTCCAGAGGAGGGCCATGAAGGTGATCAGAGGGTTGGAATATGTCTCCCATGAGGAATGGATGAGAAAATTGGAGTTGTTCAGCCTGGAGAATCCAATGAGACATTACAGCAGGTTTCTAGTACCCAAAAAAGGACTGACAAGAAAGAAGAAAAGGTGCTTTTTCAAAAAGCATGTTGGAATAGGACAAGGAGGAATGGCCTTAAACTAAAAGAGAAGATTAAAAAAGGCATTCTTTACTGTGAAGGTGGAGAGGGACTGGAGCAGGTTGTCTGTCAAAGTGGTGGATGTCCCATCCCTGGAAGAGTTCAAGGCCACGTTAGATGGAGCTCTGAACAGCCTGTTTTAGTGGAAGGTGTTCATGTCCATGGCAGGGAGGTTGAATTAGATAATCTTTAAGGTCCCTTCCAACCCTAACTATTCTATAATTCTATTATTTTATTTGAACATTATGGGTATAAATTTATGCTGCACAAGAATTGAAAACAGAACTCCAAAGAACGTGAGTGAATGGCCTCTGCCCTGGTTTACTTATACTCTAAACTACGGAATGACAGAAAGTAAAAAGCAGAAAGATGAAAACAGAATATGACATGTCTGTCAAGAGAACTCTTCACCATTTATCAGTTGATTTGTTCATTAAAATCTGAATTTTAACAAGAGTCCATATTTAAAAACAATGCCTATGTTGTTGAATAATATTTCTATATTAGGCTAGAGACAGACATTTTGGACTAAAATCTCTTTGGCAGGAGGTAAAAGAGGTTTTTTTTTTAAGAATTTTAAATGTCAAAAATTGTTTAAACCTTCCTGGGATTTTTTTTACAGATTTACATCAGTGAGGAATACCAAGTCTTTCAAATCCATATCTCTTCCTGAAATAATTATGCTGGATCCAGCTAGAGAGTCAGCAAAGCAAGTCACTACATTAAAACCTCCTTTTGGCCAACTTCTTGGCTTGAAGACTTCCTGGTATGTGTGCACCCATGAGAGCCATTGTAGAACTACGCAACTATTTAGTCGCTTTAAAACAATCAAAAACAACCACAAAACACCAAGCCAACCAAACAAAAACCCCCAAACCTCCTACTGAATAGGCAAATTTTTAGAGATGAGAGAGGTAGCTTGTGAGTAGTATTCAGGAGGAACTAACAAGTATCAGACTGTATTCACATTACCATTCTTGTTTTATTACATTCACAAAGCAGATATTGTATCTGTGAAAATTAAGTCTAGATGCTAAAGGTTGGGCTAGACCACATTCTGCGGTTAATGCAGTTGAATCATATCAGTGCTTCGTGTTTTTGTCTACTCATCTGTAAAATGTGTCTTTTATTTTAAGTTGCTTGTAAAATGCTTTAAGAAAGTTCCAGTGGGAAGCATTCCTAGAGTTGGAATCACTAGAGACACATGGTAAAGCAACCCTCTTGCTTACTGCATATCTTTTAACATGAAGCATGCTTCATTGCACGGTAAAAAATTGCTGTCAAATTCTGACCTGCAGTAAATGGAAGTGCAAGTGCTTAAGAGAGGACAAAATGTTTTTTAAGCCTTAAAATGAACAGTAAAATCACTGCAAGATTCAATGAGGCATAGAGAACAACTTAAAAAAAAATCAGCATAAAAACTAATTGCTGTTGGAGCCCTATGTAGTAAGTCAATGAGCCTGGTCTCAGTTCTGTACCAGGAAACCAGCTACAGTTTCTGAAAGACTCCCCTATAACCTGATATAAACTAAATAAATTTTGACAATAAAATTTTAAAAAATGGAATTAAATCAAGAGAGTGCTTTGAATATTAATATCTAACATTATTTTTCATATGCCAGTGTAATCAGTAAAGGACAGGAATACAACACTGTGGTAGAACAAATTTTACAGTTATATTTTAAAGTTCATAGAAGAAGTAATGACAGCAACTGGGTTGAAACACTAAAACTGCAGACTTCAGATTCTCTATTGCTAAGTTCAATGTGTTGAAGTTTAACATTATATCTTCAAGTCAAAGAAAACAGTCTCTTACATCTCAGTACATCTCTTACATCTCAGTATCTTGTACATGATCTATAATCCATTGAAAAACTGCTGGGCAGACGAAATACTTGGCAAAGCACTCCAGAGCTCAACTTTTAAAGTGTTTGTGGGTGAAGAAGACCTTGTCATTATTTAACTGCCTTCAGTAATGCCTCTAATCCTGGAGTGTGCAGGAGAAAAATGCAGTTACTTCACACGGTAACGAAATCTGTGAGCTGTGCTGGTTGCCACAGACTGTTTCCTTCCTTTCCCGTGCAGAAAAATAATCAACAGGAAAGTATTGCACTGCCTTTGGTATGGGTTGTAAAGGCTGAAATGGCTGAGAATGTTCTTTATCTTGAACTCCCATGCAGTTTCCCATATGCACTTCTTTCACGTAAGGACCTATACCTGTCCTTACACTGACCCCCTTGCCAATCTCAAAATGCGTCAGACTGGCAGAGCAGCCAAAAATGCTGGGTGGACTCTGCCCATCAAGAACAGAATATGCCTATCTATATTCAAAACTTACTAAAACCAGATCTGTGTTATGTGCTCAGTCCTGGTTTTTCACTTGGAATTCACTTTAACCACAGTCACAGTTAGTAAAGCATATCCTTCTCCACTAAAAAGCCATCAGTCTATAATCTACTTGCTTCAAAGTTACAGAAATGTCATGACTAGACTGGAAGAGTAGAGAAGCAGCATTAATGAGTCTTACTGCCATTATTTTGAAGACAATTAAAAAAATTCAAGAAAATCACCAAATAAGAAAACGTACAGATTTATCCAAATGTGAAGTTCCATACTACATTTTCTTTAGTAATAACCTGGTAAGCACATTGGATTATTAGTCTAATGCAAAATGGAAATTCTTCACATTACAGAAAAACTATCAAACTTATCAAAACCCCATAAATTTTTCACATGCTAAGACAATTTATATCTGCAAATGAGCAGACAGTAATCAATCACCAGGATAAACTGAAATGATTGTTTTAATTTCTAATCCTACATTTCTTTCAAATCACTAATTGATTATCAAAGTTCACCACAACAGGAAGAATCATGCCTGCCTAGCATGAACTGTCACAGAAAATTAAGTTTTCCTTCCAAACCTTGGTGCTCCAGCAGTAGTGTGACTTTTTCTTTTTAAAATGATGAGAAGTAGAGAACTACATTGTGAACTATGCATACCCACAATACTTTCATTCAAATTCTGCCCTTTTGCTTAGACACTTGCAATATGTCTTCCTCAAGCCTCCTTATTGTACTTCACACATATCAGAAATGCTGAACAGAAATTCAGTCTCATATCAGGACCTCTTTTTTGTTGTTTTGTGGGTGATTTTTTTGTTTGGTTTTTCTTTTTTTTGTTTGTTTGTCGGGGTTTGGGGTTTTTTTGTTGCTGTTTTTGGTTTGAGTTGGGTTTTTTGTTTGGTTGGTTGGTTTGGTTTGTGGTTTTTTTGGCAATTTTGTTTTGTTGTCTGTTTTTCCTTATACAGGAGGAATTCTCTGAGGAGCTCTGTCTTTCTTAGAGCACGTGTCTCTAATTAAAATGTATACACAACTTCAAAAAGCTGACCCAGATTTTTCAGTAGGGAGAATATAGAAGTTAATCTCTGAAAACCTAATCAAATAAGCCACAGAAAGGGGAAATGATAATATTTACATGAAAGTCATCATTTACCATCTTGTTTAGCTCAACAATCTTAAGAGTATTTGAAGGAAAAAAAAGCAGCACATGCAGAAGATCTGACTGACAGAACAATTTCTGCCCTTGAACCAGTTCTATACTAGCAAATAACACATACTTTGATAGACAAGAGGAAATTTTAAATGTTTTATTAATCCCACTATCCTTCATGTCATCTTGATGGTATTTATTCATATCTGCTCCAAAGAGAGCTTTAATGTTAGTAAAATGGCAGTGTCTTTCAAAACAGCAGCAACAGTGAATTACCTTAGTAATTATTTTCCATTAGACTTCCTGAATCAGCTGTCAAAAAATATTGATAAATTGTCAACATTTAGAATAATTTTCAACCTTTCTAATTACCAAACATAAAGCAGTATTAACTATAATTTATGACGTCAATACATCCTGCTTCATTGACCCCTAAGTTTTTCAACAAACACAGTGTGAAGAGATGGTGTATTTCCCTTCGTATTACTCCTATCAAGTGAAGCTTCTACATTCATTTCTAATGCTTAGGTGCCTAGCTGGTAGCTTCAAGTGTTAAATCAGTTACTAATTCTCTAATCACATGCCTTTCTCTCAATCGTTTTTGCTAAGTAGCATTTGCATTTAATTAAGTACATCTTAATTAGCTGATGGTTAATATTCTTGAAGTAATTTTCTTCTAAGAAGCCTAAGTAGAAACGGCACTGATTTCAATGAAGACAAATACACTGGTTACTCACATCTGTTCATTATGCAAAAATGACGGAAAGTTGGTCTAATAGTTTAATGATATGAAAACATTGCAGGATTGTAAACGGTTTGATTTGGTGATTTGCGTGTGCAAATTTACTGCGGTGTTGGTTTCAGTGTACTATCACGCAGATTATTCCTTACTAGAACAAAAATGGCAAACATGAAACTTTGGCCACTTACTCAGGTAACCCATTGTGAATTTCATAAACACATATGTCTCTATTATTTTTTTAAGAGAAACTTGAGTGCACAAAGACAGATTCCTTCACCTTATTTACAGCTTTACCCTGACTGCATACGCAAACCTGTGACATATAGAAAAGGCCACTGACTGCTGTCCTTTCCCTATGCAAATACTGGAAGATACATGTACCTTTTAAAATAAAATACTAAATTTTAAAATGTGGTTTGGGCTTTTTTTCTTAAAGCAAATATTTGTGATGACAAATGACTAGTAATGACAGGAAGAAATAGTATACAAAAAGAAAATAGCTAGAGCTTAGAAAACCACCATATCCAGTGTTTTTCCAATCAAAGATAACAGCATGTTAACACACTTAAGAAAAATTCATTATCATTTTATTATTTTATATTCCTTAATGAGATGAAACACCACATTTTACAAGCAATAACTTCTCTTTAATGGCTATGTGCAAATTTCTTCTTTATTCACCATATGGGAAAAGTAATTCTGGTGAGTGGGATGGCACTGGCTTCAAGAACTCCCACATTCGTGCAGAAATACAATTTCAAAAATAGTACCTCAACCCTTCAGCTCCTTCTCCATAACCAAACCAGTAAATGAGCTCAGTTACAGCTTACAGAGTCGCATGTGTTTGCTAACTTTTCCCACAACACAGCCCATTACCAGCAGTGTAGAAAAAATGCAGAAGCAGGTAACATGCTGCAAGTGGTTTATAGGGAAGCTGAAAGATGTGAAAGCCATTCTGCTCCAGAGGCAGGACAGTTCTGGTTACAAGGTTTACTCCCTGTCCTTAAGCTCATCCAAAGATTCAGTCACACAAATTTCAAGGAAAATGAGTCACTGCTAAAAAATCTAGGTCGCTATTCCATAATATAACACGTAAAACTTTGCACCATATACAAAACAGTTACAAGAATAAACAAAATCAAAGTAACACTACATACCTTGAAATCATGATAACAATAAAGGGACAACTGTGACAGAAAACATCTTTGCCTATTCCTTATCTGTAACTTAAAAATAATGGTTAAACATAATGACCTAACACCTTCAGATACAATATTAATGCTTCCAGTAATCCCATTTTCATGTCTGGTAATAGCAGAACATATGTACCTCCATTTATATTAGAGTCATCTATCAGGATTACAATCATGTCAATAGAGTCAAAATTTGACAGACACAAATGAAAACAGGGAAAGAAACAGTATTTCTTTACCCAAGTACTATTTTTTTATGTAAAATGCAGTGTCATTTGGCCAGGTTAAACAATAGAATGTAAAAATAATATTCCATAACTCTGTTAACACAGAAATATGCAGAAACCTGAGGTATTTGTCTGGGGAAAAAAACCCAAAAAAACCAAAACCAAAACCAACAAGACACCATTCTTTTTTTCCCATGATAGGGAAAACATCATACTTGTGCTTGAATTCTCTTCTCAATGAGATTAAGAAAACTGAATAATAACTGTTCTCTTTTTGTCATCTTTACATTTTTGTGGTAACCACTTTGAAACTTTACATCTTATTCCTTTATCCTCTCTAAATTTTCACTATTCTTTGCTAGATTTATTTTGTTTGATAACCTGAATTCACCACAAAGTACAGAAAAAGATTTCCCCAATTTTCCCTGTATTTCTAAGTGGTTGTGGTGATGGCACCCACAGTGCCAGTTCCCCCAAGCATACAACAATCACTTGGCTACCTGTGAGTTTCTCAATTAAAAAAAAAAATTAAAAAATACGTATACATAGATGAGGCAAGTTCCTTCACTACACACACAAAGGCACACTGAGGGTGTCTTGTAGCACTAACTATGGCTTAGAAAGTAACACAGCCTTTTTATCTCTGACACAACCCTGCAAGTTACTGAGTGCATATTTTCTATTATGCATCAAAGACTAATGGAAAACTCTTCTTACAGATGATACCTTCTTTGATTCTTCACTACTTCTGATAGCACTGAATATTCAGCAGCATGAAATATGCTGTATCTGAACTATTAGTGATAAATTCAGTATCTCTGAAAAAGCCTGATCTAAATAGGGATATTGAAGAATTAATCCAAATTAATTAAACTGGGACTTTGAAGGAGATTAGTTAAACTGTATTAACATTTTTTATGGCTATCCTTATTCAGAATGAAGGAGCAAACTCTTGACAAATAGAATTAAGACCACTTTGAATAAGAGGATTCACAGACACATTTAATATAGTTTAAGTAATTATTTTTGCAGTTAATTTGGATCACATTTGCAAAGTGTCTTCATGCATATAAGCAAAGTAAACAAAACCTGAAACATGATCTGCCTTTAGCTGAAAATATCCTATACTTTTAACTTGGTGCCGTAGTAGACTTGTACCACAGGGATAAAAGTTCAATAATTCTAATAAAGACTCCAGCAGAGTACCCACACACTGCCTAACAACAGGAGTAAAATTTTCCTACTGTTTGACAGGTAGTTGAAGCATTTTCATGGTTCATTTGCTAATGTAGTCTTACTGAGAATTATAAGGAACAGAGAATACAAGCGTATTGATCATAACCAAGCAGAGTTGCCTTCTAGTGCCAAATAAGCCAATCAAATGTCATCTTGATATGAAAGAAAAAATAAGTTTGATGACAGGCTACGGTCCCATTGAGAATAAAATCAATACTAGTCATGGGACCAAGTGGGATCAATATGTCAAACCAATAGGCCATTTTAGCAGGATGGGGAAAGGAGGAGAAAAGTGCTGACAGAGCTATAAGGAAAAAAGAAGACAGCGTGAACCTTGAGGATGAGATCACTTGAAAATTCACACTGTATTTCTAAAAACACTTTTCAAAAGCACCAAGTCACCTTAAAAAAGACAGAGCTGGTTCAAAGATCAACAGAGCATTCTCATAAACTTTTCCCAATCAAGCCACAATTCATATAGAGACAAAATGATATAACAGTATGACTTCCAGAAAAATGATTAATACTTTCTCTGTTTGTAAAGTGTTACAGAAGCTCTGCTGTGTTTAAAAGTGAAGAGAAATCCTTCCACAGGTTTTAGAAATAGTAACGGTGTTCTTTGAATATTGGTAACAGTAGGATTTAAAATACATGGATTTGAAAATGCAAGATGTATTAATTTTATTGCTTATTTAAAGAACAAGATGTTTTACTAATCACTGGAAATTATTGTATTTTTTTCACTGCTGAGTATTCTCAGCAAATTTTTAACTTCATCAGATATGAACACATTGACTGATGTAGCCTTTTAAAAAATTTCACAGGTATTTAACTGTAAGTGCTATTTTATGCATTTCCCCCTCCCATCCAATAAGGTCAAAATAACCTGGAGAACAAATTTTGAAAGAGCAATGGAATGTCAATGACTTCAAACCAGTTTGATTAGGAAAGATAATTCTGATGTGCTGATCTGAACTACGTCAACATTCAGGGCTATGAGTTAGGAACAGAAGCATAAAAAGGAAATAATAGGCAAGTCTAGAAAAACAGCATGAAAACAATGTGACAGTTCCACTAATGTCAGTAGAGTGACAGTGCTCACTGCAATCTTTTCAACAATTCCCTACACTGAGGCACTAATCTGCATATTTTCAGCAGCTACCTTAAATGGCCTGGTTTTTCAAGAAACACCAACACTTTCATAAACTTCAGGGTTTTCATTTTCAGCACAAACATGACTCTTTGGTTAATAACTTTATGCATTTAAGCTAAAAAAGTTCAAAAAGTTGCATCATAAATGGATTCATAAATACAACAGCATTGCAGTATTTTCCTAGAATTTGGCCACCAATATTTTAATATTATTCTTCTCTGTAATGCAAAAGCTTGACTCACAGATGAAGAGAATGGTTAATGGTCTGCACCTGACAGAATATTAAGTGAATTTTTCAGTTGGTCAATTATGTAGTATTTCACTACTGTACTGTGAATTTGCAGCAAGTTTACAACTCTGCATTCATATACATTTGTCATACCTCTTACCACACAAATACACATGTAACTCAAAAGGAGGTTTAAGAGAGTAAGAAAAATTATTTTACATAGCAAAAGATGATTGCAAACATTTTCTTTGCATTATTCATCCAGTGGCAGCTAGTAAAGAGTTGTCACTCTCTATGTAATCTGACAGCTCAATTCCATCACAGTTAAAACATAGGACCCAAGAGGTGTAAGAGAGATCAGTGCCACTGTCATGTTTACACATTTCTGAGAAATGGTTTTTAAATTAATTTCATGGATGCTTTTGTCTGTGTCCTACTACTGGCAGATAAAATGCAGTCTTTGGAGAACATCTTTTTATCCATCTTGCAATGAATATCTTCTCATCATTAAAAGTGGAAGGCACATCATGCCTTTAGGGAGCTCAGACTGTGAATTAATCTTCTCTTTTGGAAACATTTTCATAGCTGATTCCTCCCCAGAAGACTAAAACTAACCCATCCTTTTGCCTTTTTCCTTCTCCAAGCCTCTCAGTGTATGGATTCAGAGAAGGAGCTGTCAGGAAAGCAACCAGAGGTAAATACCACTACATCTTAGAAACTTATGCTAAATTAAGGAAATATAATAAATAACATTGTCACAACTAAACCAAAAATAACAGGAACACCTCTGTAAGTATAGGGGCATTACAACTTTTCTACTCTGTTAATAAGGTCTGCAAGCTAATGTCGTAAAGTCAGAGAAATCTGAGAGATTTCATTGCAGATTTACATCTACTCACAGAAATCAATTTTACCCTGAAAATAGGGTTCCCTTTCATTACTGGTTTTCTAGAAGCCTCCCACAATCTATAAGACACTTCTAGCTAACATAATTCTTCTTTTCCCTCTGTTTAAATTTTAAAAAAAAAAAAAAAATCCATTCTAAGACATTCAGATCAAGAGATTTCATGTAGTTACTGCTTAATATGTTTTCTCTGGAAAACACTAATGCAGCAATTTGCTATTTATAAAATAATATCAGTACCAATAAAGGATGTCTAAATAAAATTAGACCCAAACATCTGATAATCCCTAGGGAAAGATTTACATAGTTAATCCACAAGTTACCCCCAAAACTCTGTCAAGAGACCAAACAGTAAATGCCAAAATTAAAGCTGCCTTTGTATAATGCAGGTTTTCTTGTAACTGCATAATCACATGCTTATTATTTTTCCACTGGGTCCCTTCCTCCTTCAGTTCACAGACTGGAAACTCCTTAATGAGGAGCTATTTGGTATTTTTAGTTATATTCTCTTTGTTCAAGTCATGAGCCTATGTTTTATTTACCACATACTAATTAAAAGTGCTATTAAAACAGAATTGGCATTTCTCCTAAGATCTTTCTGTCATGACTATCAGAGACCCACTAGTTCAGCATTATTTTCAGAACACTGAAGATGTGACGGGTCAGTACTATTTATATTTTGCTGATGCTGAACAAAAGCAGAGCAAAATTAAACCCTGAAGAATGAGACAACTAAGGTTAGTTGTTTCACAGACATTGCATTGATTACTACAAAATGCCCATTTAATCACCAAAGGAGATATATCTGTCTCGCAAATAAGTGGCAGGTTCTGTGGAGAAAATGTCATGTTGTCACAATTAAGTAATTAAATACTTCCTTCTGATGCATTCACATAAAGACCAGACAAACAACTTTAATTTCCTAATTGGAAGCTTTGAGAGTTTGCTTGCTATATCAAAATAATAATTTTTGATGTAATATTTCTTTCCAGGGTTCTAGTTTAAAACAGAAGCCAAATGATAAATAGTGTTTGTGCCATGGGGGTTACACTGATGCTGGACACTGCTGCTCTGTCTGTCTGGTGATCTCATGAGACAAGAACAGATGCAGACTAAAATTCATTGCATCCCAGTCCTAGAAGTTATGAATTTTTTTCTCTTCCCCATTCTGTGGTTTCTTATCCAGCCTTATTTTCTCCAGACAATAATCCCAGTCTGTCACCTCACTGTACTTTTCACCCAGCCCTGCCAAATTCTTTCCAGCTGTTTGTAAAATCCTCCCATGGGCTGACTTTTAGCAGATTAAATCCCTCACCAAATTCATTCCTAATCCTTGTCATGTAGAGACATTTTGTAACTTTGAATTGCTTACTTGGTCTCAGGAAACTGTCCTGGAGGAAGCCAGGGTCAAATCCTACCCATCCCCAGCTTTCAACCTCATTGCTTGGCCAGAACCAGTTTCCTCCTCTTGTTTTCCATACTCTTTTTCACCAAGTCCCAGGTACAAATTCTATTTCCCTCTGCTGGGGTTGAAGCTACATAGAACCATAGACTACCTGCACTCCAAAATCTGAAAGGGATCACTGGGAGCACTGGAGAAGCTGGTATCAGTTGTTTGGCCTGATTTTGAGTAATCATTTTGTCTGAGCATGTTTTAGTTTGAAGTTTCTTAAGTATTCAGTGAAAATGGTGCTTGTGCAGCGCACAGGAGTTACAAGAATTGCAAAATGACAGATTCTTTTAAGGCTCTAATTGGCCACTGGAACAGTTATCTTGTGAAACCAAGTATTTTTTGGGTAATAAGAATGGTTTTTTCATTAATCAGTACTCAATACAAACTATGATATGTAAGAAAGGTCAGACAATGAGCTGCTCTAGGCTGGAAGTACTGAGAATAAAATTCCTATTTTTTCTGGCTCAGTATGAGTAGCTCATGATGATGTTTTTATCTTCACCATTTATCAGCACAGTGGTTTCACAGCTTTGAAATTTGATAACATTTATTTAGAAAATGGACCATAAGCATGCAGATTGTTGTAAAATATAAATAGGCCTGTGCAACCTTTTCTCAGATGGAAAACTGACTCCCATCAAACCTAGTGAGAATATACTGTCTTAGAACATTTTATCAGAAAGATTAATGGCTGCTGCTGTGTCATACAATCTTCCCAGATAGTGGTATTTAATGTACAGCTATCTAGCATTATTTTTATATATAACAGAATTAGATGTAAAATCATCTCTTCTAAGTATGTTTTATAAAAATATTGCAAATATTTTCGGAGTATGTTCTAGGGAGTTAACATCTTGACACAAGAATCCAAAACCAAAGGAGTTCAATACAGGTCTAGAAATCCTGTTTTATAATCCATCTGTAACTCCATAACCCTGCTTTTTTTTCTTGTTTCACAATAGCATAATTTGAAGTGACAAACGGAAAAAAATGTATAGCATTAAATTCTTCCTTAAAAATCCCAATTGTTATGAAGTGTACCTACAATTATCCTTCTCTGTATTCTTACTATGATGGAGCTTGGAGTCTAATCAGAATTGGGTTCCTGCATTGCAAAATGCTACATAAACCAAGAAGTATGTATCAAAATCCTCCCCTTCTAATTTACTCAAAAACAGTTCTTGCAATATCCTACTGGTTGTGCCATTAAAAACAAAACAGTTACTAAGAATATGGATCATATGAAATATGCAATTGCACTCTCTCAGGTACATTCTCAAAATATTTGCACTTCCCACTCCAGCAACTTCTACTCCTAGAAATCCAATAAATTTTGCACAAGTGCAGTGTTATGTTTTAGAAGTAAACAGGTCAAAATATACCAAACTTTTCTGACCAGACAGTCACATTATGATCTATGACATCAGAAAAAGATTTTGGTAATTAGGTTGGCCCACCTGTTTTTACCTTAATTATATTATTTATGGACATTAATGTCTCATTAGGCATCATCCATACCAAGTGCAACTCTGTCTTCAAAAATTTATGATAAATTGGAAACAAAGGTCTCTTGCACTGTCATAAGTGCTAATTGTTTACTGTGCAGATGGAACTCTTGTTTGGTTTTACTTATCCCTTTAATTTAAATCATCACATCAAACTACAGGCAAACTATTACAGATATGGAAAAAGAAAGTTATGTATTTAATTCATTCCATAAATTAAATCACTACATGTTATATTAATATTAAAAGCATCCATTCTTACATGAAACTCAATAATGACATGTCACTTTCCTAATATCAAGCTGAAAGACAAAAAGGAATTGGTTTCATCAATTAAATGTGACCTTTTATTGACAGATGAGTTATCAATTATCAAACTATTCTGAGACTTGAATGACACAGTTTAAGCAGCACTGTGCTCTTGTTTTTCCTTATATTCCTTTATATTAAATAAATCAAATCTTTTTAAAAATAAATGCCTTAAAAATCCAGTGCTCTGAAACATATTGGCCTGAGAGTGCCAGTTTTAAGGTCCATTAAATTGACTATATTTTTCCCTCAGTAAAAAATTCTTAAATATACCAAGCATCCAAGAAACATATTCAATAGTTTCTTATGTAAGCAGAAAAATTAAAGGAAAGGAAGGAAGGATTTAGTTGTAAGTTTCATAGCCTATGTGTTTACAGTGAGGAACAAAGTATGCATCTTACATTTGATTTAAATGCCTCAGATGGTCATCCAAAAAGCTGTCAGCAGCAAAGAACAGTTTAAAAGAATTCTGTTATGGTATTAGCTAGGAAATACATATTGGGAAATGATGACTAATGCCCATATAACCGAGTTCCTGTAAGCATGAGGCACTATAAGCTCAAAGGAACTGTCATTAGCTACTGTATTTTTCTGCTAATTGACTGCTGAGCATTGACCAGATTTTGATCTGGATTTTATTACAGGCATAACTGAATAATTCAACGTAATTTGAATTTGAATCTGGCTCTTCATTCTTTCTACAGAACTAAGTCATAAAGTGACACAGAGTAATATTTTCTTTTCTAAATAATCATCATAAAATCCACCCAGTCTGATGGTTTCTTCGTTCAATGCATACAGCTGCACAATAGAAATGACAGAAAAAGTAGATTCTTTATATGTGGGCACACCTATAAAATACCTATGCTCAGGTCCACTGAATCTCTTATTGTATCCCATTTTAAAAATAAATGAAGAGCAGGAGCTACTCAGTTAGTGTTTGATTCAAACCATAAATATACAGAAAGGGCCAATTCCAAAACCAGCCAAAATATTTTAAATAAAAATTGTTGTACCAGCCAATATTCAGGTTTTTCCCAAAATTTATTCTATATATTTCATTAGCTGCTTATTGTAACATGATATAAAACCGTAACCAAAAAATTAAAGAAGAAAATTGAGATATTGATTAGGAAAAAACAGGAGAAAACTTAAACTACATAAAGAAATTTTATAAGATTTACTTTAAAGTAAAATTCAACAAAAGTAAGAGAAGAAGTATTTCAGTAATAAATATATCTAAGTCTCAAGGAAAACAATAAAGCAAATAAAACATAGGATGATATATTGCTGAAGTATGGTGTCTTCAGTCAGTCTCACTAGCTGAGAACAAACACAGATAAAGGACAGGTACCCTGGAGATGTACTCTGTTCCATTTTGGCTGGCATAGTGCTTCAGCTCCAGACAAAACACTAAAGTAATTGGATTGAAATGTGTCTGAACAAAACAGACTGGTCTACCTTCTCTATCTTTTCATTAATACCAACACCATTGTTTTGCCCCCAATACTGCAAAGTAGCTAAAATCCGTCCATTTATATCAGAAGATACTGATGTCGCAGTGGTTTGAATTTGCTCTTCAGTCTCAGAAACACCGGACCTGTGTCACCCACTTGCATCCAGGTGCCAGAAAAGAACTTGTGGCGCTCAGCGACATCAGCATGCACCTCTGCCTAGACAACTTCAGCAGCAATTTTGCTACTTCAAAGAATTGTAGGAATTTGCATATACACGAAGAGCCTTGCTGTTGCTATGGCTCCAAGGCTAGGGACTCTCTCAGCTGTGAGGCAGTCCACTCCTGTCTGTCCCCTGCAGAGTTACTGTAACCCTACAATTACTGAGCTTCAACACGATCCAGAAGAAATCTGTGCTTTGAAAGTGAGATCTGTTTTTATTCAAAGTAAGGTATGCAGTGGTACAAAGTCCAGTGTCCTATAAAGGCTGTAAACAAATTTATTACTTACACATTCTTACAAAATGAGCAAGCCCTTTCAGATGACTGCGTGAGGATCGGAATGCACTACTGACACTACAGCCAATGCCAGTACCTGAACCTTCAGCCCAAAGGTAAAACACAAAAATGAGTGAACAAGCATTTTGAAGGTATTTTCATAAGTAGTTAATAATGCAGATTTTTATGTCAGAAGTTATTTTGCCCTATTAACCTATGAGTAGCCCCAATATGTCTGTTAACAAAGGGGAGAAGCAGCCAGCTTTTCCACTACAGACTTTAAATAATGCAGAGATATTTTTGAAACAGTATTCTTCATAGACTGTCATAGCTACAGAGAAACAGAGCAAATTCGCCTGTTCTAAAATCACACTTCTGAGTGTGAACTGTGTTAATACACTTAATAATAGACAGTATGTACATAGGTGTGTGTCTGCATGTGCGTGTGTATGCCTTGCATATATACACATATAACAAAAATATGAGTATCAATTTATTTTTAAAAAGTCATCCTATCATTAGCAAAAGTTAATCTGTAGAATGGAATACTAGCAACAGATGTCTAATTATGTATACAATGAAGGAATTCTGATCACTTTCTGTCCAGTCTCTGAGTTTCCACAACCAAAAGGTGTTCTTTTCACTTAAAAAGCTCCTTTGTAAAATTTCCTGGAAGATTTTCTAAGAATATTTATTCTGAAAAGGCTCTTTCCACAGTAAAAGACTGAAGTTCCATTTATATAATGAAATACATCAAAGTTCATGTTAGCCTCTGCAATGACAACCTGCGGTACTGACTGTCATATTTTTTCAGCCTGAATGAAAATTCTGATTACTGCCATCCCCTGTGGAAGGAGAATGACAATCACAGGCCTCCAGCAATGAGATGGGAGGATAACCTACTGTTTGCTGTTGTCTCAAAGGCTGTAATGACTCTTATCTAAACACCAAAATGAAGAGAGAAGCTAATTCCAATTATATGAAACAACTTCACAAACACTGCTGCTTGATTCTAATTGTGAAGCCAAACATCCAGGTCAAGACATATTATCCCAACTAATTATGCTTAAGATATATAGAACGATGCAACTGCGCACAGGAGAGGATACTAATCACTGCTGGGTTTGTTTTACATTAAAGCTACAGAGCTTTATCCATTTAGAGTACACTGTTTTGTTTTGATACATTTAAGTCTCTTCATCCCAACCTTTCTTATCCAGGACCCAACCTTTCCCATCCAGGCACTTTAAGATTTAAGATTGGCTCATTATGATTATTGTTGTTATTATAAATATACATATACATATACATATACATATACATATACATATACATATACATATACATATACATATACATATACATATACATATACATATACATATACATATACATAACAACAATAATAATAATCCAAACTCTTGAAGAGACTGAAGATAATATTGTCAAACAAAGATTAGTTCAGTTTTAGTAACACAGCAATCTTAGGCAATAGTTAATGCTTTCCATACTGTTTCCTTTCAGGGTCATTTTTAACTGTAAAACTGAAATTAAATTCCCTGTGTGCTACTAAGAGCAAAAAATACAGCAACACATGATTATTATACAAATCAGGTACCCTGTTAATTGAGGCATAGTCTTTAACTGACAAACAATGCAGTCTTCTCCAAGAAGTGCTTAAAGTACACTGAATATCACAAATTTCTTAGGATGAATAATATAAACCATGATGTTTAGACAATGGAAGAGTAGCATTCTCCAAACTTTATTTTACTGCAAACCACCCTGAAGCTGTGGGGCTTGAAGCAAAACTTGCCCAATTGCAAAGTGTCGCTCTCTTGTATTTCACAGAGCAGAATCTGGATGGCTCCAACAAGTGTTTGGTGAAGGACACCACAGATATTCTGTTGACTGCCAGGGTAGGAGGCCAAAGTAGTGGATGGGAACTACCTGGTAAGAGGTGGTGGTGTGTGTTTAGAAAATGTTTAAGAGTTGTCCACAGGATTTTTAGTGGGTTGGTGCTATGGGAGGCAAAGCAATAAGATGCGTGAGCATAGTCAGCTCGGAGGGAGAGACTGCAGAGGTTGGTGGGTCTTTATTTCATTTGCTTCTACTGCATCATGCTAATCCTTCTCAGGAGAGAGCTAAGCAGAAGACACTTGGTATTACTGGTGAAGTACACAGAAGATTGTTTACTAAGAGAAGGAATTTCAAAGAAGAGCTGAGACAATTCATTACATTACTCTCCATTGCTTTTGCATTCTGTCAAATATTACTGAGCATATATCTGTGATGAGATGATCAGATGATCAAATCTTTGCAAAACAAACCATAGCTGCGATTGGCTTTCTCCTTTCCCTGAAGCTATGCCCACAACGCTCTAAGATTAAAGACTGACAGGTCAAAGCCTGACTTCTCACTCCTTCTGGGGCAGATTACTGATATAGGCACTGCATAATGCCATATACTTAAAGCAATATATAATGCCATATAATTCAGAAGGATAAAGACTAATAGTGGAAGTAAAAAAGTTAAACACAGGTCTTCAAAGTCAAATTTGGCCAAAACCAAAGCCTATGAACTGCCAAGAGCAAACCCTGTGAATTTCCAATAGAAAATACCATATACATAAAAGACATCTCGAAGTTTAATGGCTCAACTGCATGCTATAAAAATACAATAAGTTATAGTCTTATAAATAAGTCAATATAAATCACTATATTGCAGTTTAGTAAGAAGTTAAATTAGATGTGTGAGAAAACACAGTTCCTCAAAATAAAGGTAAGCCAAACTAACCATAACCTAGCAAAGCAAAAAAATAGTCTTTTTGTTTTACAGACTTTTTTTAAAGAGTATTCACAATTATTTAGGAAAAACCTTGATTTACAATGAAAAGGCTATTTTTTCATCTGAAAATGTATACAAAAAACCTGCAAATAGTATCAATGTTGTTACCAAGAAATTATTGCATCACAAAGGGAAATTTTTTGAGCTAAGGACATAAAATATGGTAGATTCAATATCGTAGTTCTGAGCTAAGCTCTTCCTGAGCTGTAAAAATGGGTATCAGTTTTCTTAGGTGTATGCAGAAAAATAAAGCTTACATTCTATCTCTAAGCTTTTCAAATTAAGCCCCAAAACTCAATTATGACTGAAATTCTTCAGCATGAAAGCTCAAGTTTTAAATATCTTTATAATCAGTTCTTATTACTTCTGACCAATTTAATTTCAAAATATTTTGTGCAGCTGTTAACACTCATCAGAGGTGTCCTCTTACTTAATCCTCTGTTGGAACTTAGAAGCCTCTTACCATACTACACTGCAGTCAGTACAATTATTTTAATTTATATGCTGCTCTAGACTATAATATTACTAATGAATAAGGACTATTCTCACAACAGTAATTCATGAATCTTCTGTAGATTAAAGTATTCTGTAAGCAGCTTTCAAAATTGGCTTTTATGACTATGCCATGCAAGATCTGTTTTGTCTCACAGGGGATAATTGAATAATGGTGGGGTTTTTTTAGACCTTTTGAAGAAGCAAGACAGCTTGGACTGTCAACCCAACTCCATAACACACATCAAACCATCCTTTTTAATAAACACATTATTATTTTTCTTCCAGCTATACCTACTGCAATTCATCTTATTTTACTCAACACTTTATTTGTTTCTGGACTCAGAGGATCAGCTTTGTTAGTGGGATTACATCAGGGAATTCAGTCAAGCCACTCCAGGCATGAATCTGATCTACTGACAAACAATAGCTGTTTTCTATTTAATTTTCCCTAAGTCACTTTGTGAAGCTTTGAAGACCTACAGAGTGTAGGTGAAGGAACTTAATCCTAGAGCAACTATAGGTCTTATCCTTCGTGACCAATACTAATAGACATTTATTCCAGACAGCTCAGTTTTAAGGATCAAGAAAGCTGAGAACAAAAGCTGATACCCTTTTGGATTACATTTTAGTATCTTCCCTCTAGCTGGTGTGGACTGTAGGGAAAAGCATCCATCTTACCATCACTGTTGACGCAGACCACAACAGGCACCTGTGTACCAGGGCCACATGGCTTTTCATTGTCGGGAATGCATTCTTCCAGCCCCATGATTCTCCAGTCATAGCACGAGGGCTCTTCACACGGGATGGCTTCCAGCAGGTGAGGGCAGTTTCCTGTTCCTCCTGTAGGCTCATTGGTGATGCGACGTTTCCTTAGTTTAAAGCCTGAAATGTCCATAAAAATAACAATTCAATTCTAAAATGTGACATGAAGCACTTTTTTATCTGTCCACACCTGAGTGAGCAGAACACTGCATTTTAGAACATTGGCTAGAAGAAGTCATTAAAGAAGGACTAGGGATAAAATTTTACAAGAGATTCAATAGCTTTGAGCCTCCTTAGGAGGCTTTGCCTTAAACCACTGTTTATCACACTTCAGGAGGAAGACAGGATCATTTCCTGAGCTTCACTCTTGCCAGATCCATCTCACCTTAAAAATCTTGACTACATTGCTGGGTTTCCATTTCTCAAATATGTTGTTTGTTTTCTTCTCAGGTATGTTCCAGCAGGGATGGAATATCAAGTGAAATCAGTTTATTAACACTCCCTTCCCCCTCCAACACTCAAAAGAAAAAAAGGAAGAATAAAGAGACTACCTTGCGAGAAGAAGAACAGCATGGAAATAAACTCAAGTCCTATGAATAAATTTTCAGTAATAAACATCACAATGCTCCCTTGCAAGCATTTACAAATTTCCTTAAGACTACCTAACTCATTTTGGAATGGAGAAACTGATGGGCCTTTATACAGTGTGTCATCTGCCAGGTCAGTGTCACCAACCAAAAGAAAACCCCTCTCCCACTTTCAGGATAGCTCATTGACAAAGCCAGGCTAAATACAGTCAGAACAATTTAATCAAATTAAATAGATTCAAGAAATAGTTTCTTGTGTAATCACTTTCTATAGTTTCTGATATATCTGTTTGGAATATTTTAACTTTGGCAAGGATTTGTTTTTCTCACATCTTTTCTCTTTTGTTTTATAACAGTATTCAGGCAGGTTAGTAATATACAGGTATTTTTTATAAAACACTGCATGTAACTCTGTCATTTCCACCAGGACACAAACTAAACAGGAGAGTTTTCAAATACATATGTGCAGGAACTGATTCTTTGAAGACATGCCTTTTAATTCAATTATAATAAGTATTACTTTGAAAATACATTTCCATGTATCTTCAGTTGCTCTTTGTTTTCTTTTTTCCTAAATTGAATAATTCAGCCCAATTACGTGCAAAAGGTTTAGTAAGCCTGGCACAAAAGGTTGATACAATTTCAAAAATAAAGAATTCCAATATACAGCCACAAAGGATTGAAGTGATCCAGAAATATGTATAGACGTGCAGCTAAAAGGGGGAGTGCCTGTACAATTTTTACATAATTCTCTCAGAAGAACTGTCAATGCAATTATGAAATAAAATATAAGAATTTACAGATAAGAGGAAAACATTGGCCATTGAGAAAAGATCTCTGCTCATGTATGCAGGAATAAAGGCTTGCATAAAGTACATCCTAATGCATTTTCATTAGACAGATGTCCAAATAAGTCTCACAAACCTAAACTTTGCCCCTGAAAATATAGCAAATATTTCAGTGATGGAACAGCAACAGAAAAAACAGACTACTTGACAGCTGTACTCAGACGAGACTTAATCCAATATATTTGCACACTGAACTGCTTTTTCCTTCTTGAATTGACCAAGGCTGGGTCAGAATTCCACAAGCGAGCTTTGTAAAACTTGTATTATTGCTGCCCAGATAGAAGCGTTGCTAGCATTATGCCAGAAAGATCCAGCTAAGCAAACATAGTAATCACAGTTGCTCCTTCCAGTGGACATATGGGTCTGCCCTTTCTACTGACTATTTTCAATCAAGAAACCAAGTTGATATTCCCAACTTTTGTCAGATAATCACTTTGCAGCAATGACTAGGCCAGTTTTTCTCATTTACAGCCAGAAACCCACAGACTTCTAACATGAGGTCCCTGTCACTGCATTCTTGCTTTCCTATTTTGATGTCAGGTTACTACAATCTGTTCTGCATGGCAATAAGCTGTAAAACATGCTGAAATTGAAACCAGCACATATGTCATCAGTAAAACAGCATCACACATCGATGATGAATGGTCCCATCTCTTTGCCAGATCACGCTTTATGGTCTAATGGTGAATTCTTAAGCTATTACTGAACTGTGAATCTTTGGGTGTCTTGGAGACTACACACCTCAAAGGAGGCTTCTGTCCTCCTTTTGAGGCAGTGCCAGAACTGTGACATGAACACACAACCTGTATCCCTTTCAAACTGAGAGGAAGGTTTGAAACTGGAATTGACCTGTAAAACCCAAATTGATCTTGAGAGTCTAGTAAACAGGCTACATTTCTTTTACCTTTCGTGTAACAGTAATGTTAAATATAGTCCTAATTCGATGACCTTATTTTGATGCCCAGAGGCACAAGATATACACTTCTTGGTACACAATTCAGTGTGCTTGCATAACCAGAGGTTCCTAGTAATTGAGGAATAGTGAGTAATCACCATTAAAAGGCTCTGCTGAATTTTACATACCCTTCTTGGCCTGAGGGTCATCACAGCTTTCATAGGTGCATGGTCCCCAGGCTGACCACGCCGAGGTCTCGCACTCTGTAGGACAGGGAATATGGCACAGCTGGGAGGTGCTGGGAAGAGGTCCTGTACACAGTTTACGGTCTACTGGCCTTGAAGCTGTCAAAACAAAGTTAAAACATTTCTCATATGTCACTGCTCATGATCCTCAGCTCTAAGTGAACAGAACTATCCTTCAGTCAGAAAGGCTGCTATCTCATCATTTTAACCTGATGACATGATGGAAAAATGCCTGCCTTGAAAAAAAATGAAACAGAAGCCAGTTTAACTCTCTGTATGGACAGAGTAAAATCCCATTATGTGGAGATGGGAAGACTGCAGATATTGCAGCATCCCCTCAGACACAGTCCTTTCGTTTGAGGGGTAAATTACACTACTACAACAATTGTTCACTTCGCACTGTACTCTGGTTAAGTTTATGTCCTGCAATTTCATTACTTCTTCTCTTAAGAAACCAAACAAAAAGCTGCATAATTCCCTTTTCACTTGTATATGTAAGCTATACAATATTATAATTTCAAAGGCCTGGTTAATTAATATTTAAAATATTATTTTTAACCTATAACCTGAAACGGCTAAAATTATGACAATTTCTTTTTCTTTTACTCTAAAGACCATCAAGTGCACACTCAGCAGCTAAGATTTGTTGAGCAGCAGTTTTAGTTCAAGAAAGGCTTTGTTTCAGATATATATATAAGGTTTGCATTTACTATATATATATGTATGTATATAAATATGTATACATAATACATATACATATGTAGTCGAAAAAACCTGCACAAGACAATTTCTTTTTTCTTTAAAGTATTATTAATCTATAGAGACCCAGACAAGACAGATTCTTTAAGGATTAATAAGCTTGGCCAAAATCACCCTTCTACTTCCATACTTTATTCTTTTGAGTTTCCAGGTCATGCGAGTAACAGGACAATTCTATAAGGTGTCAGGGTAAGGCACAGAACTCTAACTGAAAAGGCACCATTTCATTGAAAGCAAGATTTTAATTCTCTTTCATAATAGAGGACTTGACAAAATATTACACTAAGCAGAGAATGTCTGCTATAAGGCAAAGTGAAGCCTGAGACATTATTTCACTTTGGTTGATTGAAGAAACATGCAATTCTTCATTTAAAAAACTCTCATCTTACTTGGCTTTTTTTTCCCACAGGATTGTTAATTCATTAATTTTTGCCACCGCTTTTGATGGAATGACTCTTGGATGAAATAAATTCAGTATATGACAAAATATTGTTCTGAAAGATGAGATCAATAACCACTTGTAGAATGTGAAAGTAAACATCAGGTTGTTAAAGTATGGTCAAGCTTGTAGACATGTATGTATGTCTTTCCATTCAGATTTTCTAAGCAGGTGATCTTTACAGTTACAGAGAAAAAGCATCCAATTCTCACTTTTTTAAGGGGAAAATGGAATGAAAAATCCTCACCCTATTCTGGTTTTCCAAGTTGCCTTCTTTGGCACGGTTTTACATTGTGCTCCTCCATGTCATGGATGCATGAAGATGGCAGTCATTTATTATTACTGCCTCTAGCTCACCAATCTCTTGAAACAAAATAATACAAAACCTCATATTCCAACATTTGCATAATGCTATGTCGGAATTAAATTTTCTGACAGAACATTGAATTTTACACTAAGTTTGACATGCACACCTAACATGCATGATAATCAACATAATATGCGTATTTGGTGCAGAAAATGGATATAAGTAAACATAATTTGCCTGTTGAATTTGTATTGAATAGTTTCTAATAAAAAAAGAAAAACAGTAAGTAATTGCTATCCATACATTTTTAACCTTTATTTAATTGGGGAATTGCCCAAGTGAGACAGTTGAAATTAAGGGTCAATTACACCCCTGAGACACAGTCTTGCTTCAGGGAATAGAGAAAGTGTTCTAAGGAATTCCATGCTTCATCTCTAGCCTTCATCATGATAAAGAACTTATCATCACACTAGTTCATGGAATGTTACTCAGAAAAATAACAAAGATCTTTAATCAGGAAGCTTTAAATAGCAGCGTTTCCACCTCACAGGTATCAATAAATCTCTAAATATGTCAAAATGTTTTTTGAAATGCTGCTTTTAGACTCAAAGTGATGTAGAAATGCTATCTATTATATATTGCTTTTACAAAAGAAATTCAGCCACAGGACAGAAAAGTTATATTTCAGATTATTAAAAAATGTTTTCATCATTGAGCACTCAGGATGCATTTCACGCAGGATTACTCAGAATTCTTGCTTTGAGATGACAGTAAAATAAGAAAACAGCTTTGCTTGGTATCTTATGACCATCTTATTCCCATGAATTTAAATTAATTTCTTTCAGCATCAAAAAAGCATGATTGAGCTTAGGTTTTGATGCTTATTGTTTAGCAAAGACACTCTGAGAGAAGATGATGTTGGATGCAGAAATCTGCAGTTTTAAAACCTTGTCTTATCTCTGTCCTTTCATACTCTCTTGTGGCAGCAATAGAGATTGTATTTTATTCCTTGGAAGTGATGTTGAATGCTGATTAGATTGTGTGTAATACGACTGGACCTATGTGAAATTTGACCAAATTTTGGGCCAAAAACAGAGAGAAAAGTTAATGTATTTTGAGAACCTCTATTTCTCCTTCAATCTAACTAATAAATTAGATTCCGTTTTCAAGGAATTTCAGGTTTGAGGGTAGTGACCTAAAAACTAAAATAAGATTTAATTATCCATTCCTCAAATCATCATCTGTATTACGAAATTTTAGCTGAATATATTTTATATTCTTGGAAAACACCTCCTTGAATTACTGCATTTTAAAAGCAACTGGGAAAAAAAAAAGAACTGCTCTGTTTTTATGCATTTGCTACTTTTATCAAAATATCAAACTCTCCATCTGTCCTGGGGTGGCATAATGATATCTTGTATTCCCTATCGTTTTGTATGCTTGACCAGAAATATGGTCCTGTAGCTTTAACTGTGTCCCGCAGCTGGGAGCTCTGCCGCCAGCGCGGGATGTTGTGAAACTTTCCCCGGCTCTCCTACGGGGGAGTGAGAAGGAAGGGACACTGTTTTTTTCCCGGAGTCAGTTGCTGCTGCTGGTGGCTGGTGCTACTGGTGTAGCTGCTGCTTGGGTTGTTTTTTTTCCTCCCTGGGATTGTTTTTCATCGTTTTGGACCCTTTTCTTCGGCTTGCTTTCTCATCCGAGAACCTGAGGAGCCCCGGGGGACAGCGGACGAGAATCCTCCAGGGAGCCACCGGAGGAACTTCACCTAGCCCCTTCAGGGCCCCCAGAAAGGGGAAACTACGCCTGAGGAAAAGGACACTAAGTTCATCAGCTGTTTGTTCAGGTTTTCTGACCCCTTTTCCCCTTTTCCCTTTCCACTGTGTGGTCTGTTAATTAAACAGTTCTTTCCACTTTAGGCTGAGATATTCTGTATTGTGGGGAGAGGAGTGTTAGAAACCTTTGCTGTGGAGGGGGGGGGGGACGACGACGACACCTGTTTGGAGTGCTTTCCACCTAGGATATTTGTCTCTAATCCAAGACACCATCATTCTCAAAAAAACCCTCAAGAGACCAGTGCTCAGTAATGACCAGGCTGGCAAAGAGAGTGAAATTGTATGTAACTGCATCAGCATAAGCGAACATAACTTCATATTTCTCTCTTTGATCATTTGTCACACTGGTTTCATAGCAAACAACAGAAAGAAATTGATCCAAGTACTCTCACTTAAAAAAATCAAGAAAAACTCAAGCCAAAAACACATTACGACAACAATTAAGGAATATATGTTCATCTCATTTTCTATAACGCTGAATTCTCCCATCAAAAAACATTAGGTAATTTAGCACCTTTTGCCCTAAGAAACGGCACAATTTTGTGCATGTAAGCAGTTCCCTGTGTTTAATAGGGCAATGTATGTGTATTTGCAGATGTAGAATAAATTTATGCCCATAAAGGAACTTTTCTCCCATCTTTATTCTACATCAAAGGTTTTAAAGGTACTCGGAATACGATGACACAGTCTACCTCATACAGGTATGGTGAGAGAAACTTCATGACTAAACCAGTTAGGTAGATGAATATAGATGAAACAATTTAAGTCAGTGGCAAGTAAATGGCAGAACGACAGTGGCCCCCAGGAAACTCGACTGCCACCTGCTTAACAACTACAGCCAATATTCCTTCTTCTTCCTATTAACCTGAATGGCATGAGGGATTCTGGTTCAACTACGTATTAGAAGTTCAAATTCTTGCTGGAGCCCTAACTTGGTGTTTCAAATCTAGAGAAGGACTGGAAACAGCAGCTATGATGAAAGCCACAAAACAATTCCCGGTGGTCAGAACTGAGGGGAAAAGCAGTCACTAACTAAAATGGTCCAGGAGTGGGGCAGGGAACTGTTCCTGCACCCCAGCCGGCTCATGAACTTCATTAGTTTGAGTTTTGGCCTGTCACTTTCAAATTGATCTGAAATTTCCTGAGAATGCTCAAATCCATTTAACTATTTCAGAGCTACATAAGCATGTTAATTATACACATATAGCCAGCAGGGTCCCCCAAAATGGGACATTGCCTCCTTTGCATGCTCTTAATCAAAAGGCCAGGTTGGAGGCGGTAATTTACCTACCTGTTATTTCAAAAGTGATTGATAGCAGAGGTGCAGCACTAGCCTTCGACTTGCTCTGGGACTGACTTTCTGAAATAACAGGGAAATGCCACCATGAGTATATGAGAACGGAGGTCTTTAAAGCAGCCTTACCAAGACAGCATTCACTATAACCAACAGCAAACTACACTGAGATGAAGGCGTTTCCCCACAGCATAATCTGGTGGGTGTGTGCCCTGGCTTTTTCCCATCCTCAAATTACTCATAGTTTTCTCTTCCATGAGGGGAGAGAGAGGGAGGATGAGCAGAGCAGCAGCTCTTCTGAAAATCTGTCGCCTCATGTGGAAACAGCCCAGAGCTCCTTTTTCAACTAAGAACCACTTCACCCCCAGTTTGAGCTCTTGAAAAACTGTTCTCATGTTTATGCATCCAAAGACTAGTTACATTTTAATCAGCTTTCAGGAGCCTGCAGAGATTACCTCCTGATGGGCTCCATGTATTCCTGTCACAGTCTGATAAGGGTAAATTTCACACCCGCCTAATCTGGCGAGACTTCACAGCCTACCAAAATCCTAATCATCATTCTGAACAGTAAGCTGCCACTGGTTTTATTGTTACCTCTCCTTAGCTGGGAGGTTTTCTTCGTTCACACTACAGCAGAGGCATCTAAACTTTGTTCAGCAGAGGCGATTTACGAAAAGCCCTTGGGCAGAGCTGATTTGCATTAAACAAGGAGGCTTGAAAGCTTCTTCTTTTATAATACAGATGTGGGGCTGCAGAGCTCAGGAGTCACACCCCACTGATTTCCGCAGTCATGCTGAAATGGATGTTGGCATTAACATTCCCCACAAACTCTACCTCTACGGCAAGTTTGAGAGTACCTTTAAACCACAGCAGGAACCTCGCTAGTCTGCAGTTTGGCCAGCCCTGGACAAAATGTTGTGTTACACAGGATTTGCATACTGATGTTGTTTTTCCTGAAGTATATGGCTGTTGTTTTTGCTGAAGTATATGGCTGTATTTATTTATTTGTTCGTTTATTAATAACAATGTGTGCTTGTATGAAACAGGTACAGAAGAGGATCAAATTTAATTAAAAAGCCAAATACCTTTAGCTTAATTCACTGATTTCTGAATCTATAGTGCTGCACTACTGTGTAGAAGTAGACGTAATGTAAACAGCTCAAGTCTTATTCTAAAGCATGTAGATTACCAAATGAATTAAAGATTTTGTCTTCTAAGCTATTCTCTCTTTTCTTAAGAAGCTGTACAGGCTTTAACAGTGACAAGGAATAATCTCTTCTCTCTTTCAGTCAGGTAAATAAAACCCACGAAATTATATTGGCATGAAGTCCTGAAAGCTACTTAAGAACTTGACCAAATCAAGGAAAAAAAAGAAAAACGAATCCCTGAGAAATAAATCTAATGATATTTTTACATTTTTCTGTATTGAGCTTACTTGCCAGAATTGACATATTCCATCTGCACATCAAACAGCACACACACATTCATCACCCATATGAAGGACACACAAGAAATTTACAGTAGACGAAGGAACCAAATCTAGGCGTTCTGACCCACCTTTCATGCTCTTTCTTATGGAAAGATATCCTGCACAATATTTTTCCGTAGACACTAAGAAATAGTAACTTGTAGTTAGGAGCTTACATTTGCAGTATAGAGAATGAAACCTCTGCTTCAGCAATTAAGCATTTTCATCTGAATTAAAAAATAGCATTAACTCACCAGGTAAGAAGGCACTCATGACAATGGCTGTGAAAGAGCTCTGGAACGCTGACATGGACTGATTTCACACTAATTTAATCGCAATTGAATCAAATTTACCTTCTTTATCCTTGAGGGTATTTAAGTAGGAGAGGAGATTTTCATTAGCTTGCACACAGTACACCTCCCTGGTTTGAATGCCACCTCCACACAATGCTGTCTGATTTCCTCGCCTCTTGTCCTGCTGGCTAAGGAGAGGATCCACACGACATTCTGTCCACTCGGTGGTCCGCCACCCATACCTGGATCAAATTTGGTTAATTGGGTCTTTAGAAATCATGAAGGCATTTTATACTCTATTAACTTCTACAAGCTGAAACGCCTCAGAATCTTCATTAATTTCATAAAAGGCCTGAGCACCACAATTTCTAGCACACAGAGGTGCATTAAGTCTCATACTTTTTGTGTGTGGAAACTTTTTTTGGTATTATTTAACTTTTTTAATCATTAATCCTTGGGAAGATTTTTTTCTGCTCAATTCCTGAAACGTAAGAGACATATAAGTATTTTATTTGAGGGAAGAAAAAGTTGATATGCAGAAACAAATAGCCCACATTCAGATAAGTTAACTTTCAAGATTGTGACTCTTGGCATTTGTTTAGAGCTAGAGAATTTATATAAACAAAAGCCAAAATATCAAAGAAACGTGAATGCTGACAAACATGAGTCAGAAAATGAGTGAAAAAACCCCACAACAACCCAACCCCTCTCCCCCTCCCCTCCAATAACCCAAAAGCCTATTGTTATCTTTGGTAGGAGACACAGAAGTTTCTTCTGGATATCAAGGTGAAACTATAATTGCATTTTTTATTATTAATACCGAAAAACTTTTTAGTAAATTCTTTCTTTCACAGTTAAGAGGAAGATCATTCTTCACGACTGAAACATCCCTGCTGGGTACTGACGAATAGTGAGTAGCTGGAAGCTTCCTAATCAGTGAACACACAGCAAAGAAGATCTTTGACTCATAGTTAAAACCGCGACTGGATTTATGAACTGCAAGAAATGCCACAGAATTCCCTACCTAACAAGTACTTTAAGGCTAAATCAAGCAAAGTGCTTCCTAATGTAGCTGGAGATAGGGAAAGATGACATTTCAACTCTCAAATGAAAAATACATACCACAGTCCAAGATGCTTAACATCAAGTGATATTTCTCCAGACCCTCTTCTCAGTTCAATAAAGAAAAAGCACAGTTGGGAATTCAATATTAATCTTGATTAGTTGATAAGGATTATAGCAATCTCTTGAATTGTAAAGTGCTCGGTGTCATTTCTCCTAAACCTTGTTTACTGTCACTGTTAGCCTCTCCCACTTCCCATTTGGGGCCCAGTTCTGCCTTTGTTGTGCTGAATACAAGTCACTAAAATAGTCTGTTTGCTAACCAGATGTTTATCATCCTTTTCCTGTGTTCAACATTTGGTCTGCAAACAGACAAAAAATTCAGAAAACAATGATTCTGGTAGAAATGCTATGTAGGGAAAAGGTCACTGACAAATCAATACAATTCATTTATTTTCATCTTGCTTGAACCTGCATATGCGTAAATATTGTCTTTTAAAAACAGAAATTAATGAAAACAAAATATACTTGTTATTTTTCCTGTATTTACAGAAGGAACTGGTTACACTAAAATAGGAGCTATTTGAAGACTTTGGGCTTTCAAGAACAATGACTAAACAAAGAATAAAGAAAAAAAGTAAAGTCCTACCTATTATTTCTTTAATAATGGTTTGGTTGATACCCCATTACCAGCCCTGTATGCCTAATTGAAATTGTCCATTTTGGTAACAGAGAACTGAAATTAACCAACTTACGTAATGCAGGGTGCGACGCCATCTCCTTGAGAAACACACTGCTCTGCTTCTTCCAACTGTGGGCATTCGCTCTCACTGCCCACAGGGAGCTGCTTAATGGTCCGTGATCTTGTACGATTCCCTTTAGGGGTTGTCATGTCGAAGCAGGTTTTGGAGCAGGGGGTCCATTCTGACCACTCTGACACCTGGCACTCCTTCGTGATCACACAGGACTGAAATGTGATGGGCAGCTTGTCCTGTTTGCAGAAGCTGTGATAAGAGAGCACAACAATTTTTAGAATATTTTTAAAGCTCTTAAGTTTTAGTCCACATGTATTTGATCTCAAAAAGTCAGCCAAAAAGGGCTTTTGGTTAAAGCGACTTAAACCAGATAAATAAGATTTTCTATAGGTAAAAATTACCAGTATTGTCATATCTGTGATCAAAATATTGCCAAATGAGTGAATAAAATTAAAATATAAATCTTCGTACATGTATAGAAATGCAACAAAGGAAATACATATTTTTTTATTTTTAGGTATACTCATTTTTTTTCTTGGAACTATGTTTCAGGTGAGTGAGGATCAATAAACAAGAAGACTAAAGATGCTTTTGCAGAGAACAAAGTATTCAATGTCATCTTCTCGGAGTTTCCAGACTATAAATTGTTTTAAAACACAATGGCAAACGTACTGAATGCTTGGTCAATAACTTACTTTGTTATTAGGTGGTATATTGCCACAGTGATGTCTTTTGGTCTAAATAAGGAATGATCTCTACCCTAAAGTGAAGTCTTCCCTGCTATCCATAGTCTTAATTTTCTGTTCCTTATGAAGACCATCATTTAATTTCCAAACTCTGTTTGATTGCTTCAGTCACATATTACATAGGTTGTCAGCAAGATTTTCTCCCTCTAAATCCCTCTGCATTTTAAAAGTTATATTCTAACTAAAAACTAACATTTCTATTTTAAAGTTTGACTCACAGTAAAAAAATGAGAAACAGAGAAGGAAAATTACAGTTAAATTGAACGTAACTTTATCTCCTTAATTATAATTACAACATCGATTTCCTTTTTTATCATGTCTGGTTTGGAATAAAAATCTAGCTTCTGAGGAAGTTAAACAGACAGGAAAAATATTAACTGGCACTACAAGCAGCACAATGAAATACTCTATTCAATACCAGTCTATACAACAACTATACAACAAAGGCTTTTTTCTTTTAAAAAGAACAGAAAGTAACATAGAAAAACTAATATTTGCAACTATTTTGTTGCTATACAAAATTTGGCCCTACCTATATATCCAACATAATTTTAAACTGCTATTTACAAAATTTTGAAATATTAGAACTAGGGGTACTTGATGAAACTAGGAGATTTAGAAACACAATAAATGCAAGTATTTTATGCACAAGAAACAGACCAATTCTACATCTTGCTGGCAGAAGATCCTGATTGTGGAAACAGACAGTGTCAGCATGGCCAAAAAGAGGTCGATGACTTTGTGAGCTATATACGGATACCAAAATGACGAAGCAGAAGAGTGTGTGTTGTGCTCTAATCAAGTAATGAAGGGGAAAATCACATATTTCAAACTTTATTTTCCCAGAAGAAAGAAATGTTTCTCATATCTTTCAGTGCAAATTACTATATAAAGAGATACATTAATAATTAAAATTAGTAGTACCGTATGGTATAAAAATGCTAACTCTGAAACATACACGTGCCATTTAAAAAGCTCAGTATATGCGAAACGTTAGCTGAGAAGGTTGGTCACATTTCCTTTAAACGTCTTATCCAAGAATTTGCACAGACTGATTCTAAATCAAACCTGGGAATGTCTTTGTTACATAAAATTGTTTCTTCTGTGTTTGGTACCTAATGCTACAGATTTGATCTCCACAAATAACTGAATGCAAAGCTTACTTTCATGTAAAGCTCTCTGCCCTTTTTGATGGATTTATGTGTCCTGTTTAGTCACACAAACTTGGGGGGAATCTTCTCACAAGACGAAAGGCAAATGGGCAAGTAACACAACAGAAAACAAAAATAACAGTTGACATTCATTTCATGACACTGCCCAACTCTCTAGAAGTTCTGCATCAAACATCTCCACACCCTGTGTACTTTCATTAACATCTAAGTACACATTATATGCAACGTTAACCATTCAAGAAGCACAGGAAGAGCACAAAGAAGTCCTCACTATCAGCCCATATAGTTGTGTCCAGAAAATTGCTTGGAAAGCTCAAAGAAAAGCATGAATTGCATAAAAATGCTGTTAAAAGTCAACAGAGCAGACTGGCTGCAATACGCAGCAGCACAGGGGTAACATGTAAAGTCTGCAGCAACTTGCTCTCAATCCAGTGAATCTATTCAAAGGGCAGTGCCCTAAGTGTCTGTTTATTGGCAGGGAAGAAGGAAAGATACAAACTGAAGTAAGGCTGTGATTTGAGGAAGTACCATTTCAGACAACAGATAGATATAGGAGGAAATGAAGCTTAAGGTATATAAGCACCTAAATGACACAGTGGAAAGAGAAAGTAATCCCAAAAAAAACAAAACAAAAAAAATCATAAGGGATGAATGGTCCCTAGTTCTATTAAGTCAACATTAAACCTATTCCTAACCTCAAAGACATAGATTAGACAAAAGAAGTAAAGAAAAAGGTAACGCTGGTTCAAAGGACCTACTGAACATAATTACTGCTCAGCCTCTTCTGAAGATATGTGGGCAAGAATTTGTGTCTACTCACGTTCTGCAGCCTCGTTTTTTGCTTCTACAGCAATAAATAAAAACTAAATATCACTTAAGAATTAAAGATAGGAAGTTCACGCCTGGGGATTTCAAAGTAATTTATGGGATAATTAAGGCTAAAGACACAGAGAGAGCAAAGGTTGACACATAAGCCTGGAGCAAATCACACCACAGTACCTGTGTACAAATGAGCAAGTTGTGCAGTTGAAAGAATTCTCTTCAGTCAAAAATAAGCTTTAAAGATGTGAAAAATTAGTCAAGAGACAAAAAATTCTTTCTGAGGTATCCTAAATTTCTATTAGAGGATGAAAAATACTTTTACAATTATAAAAAATCAGGAAAACTTGGTTTTATGTGCCAATGACCTGCATGAGTGTTTATAATCTCAGTCTCAAAAGTTGTCTTTTAAGTTGTGCAGAAAAGTCATGGAAGAGACCATTGGGATTTCCTCCTCTGCAAATTCAACTAGAAAAGAAATGGGTTTTTCTGATAAATTTTTGCAATAGCTAAAGCTGTGCATCCCGCATGCATGAAGCCAAATGCATAGTAATGCATGACAGTAGGACTGATCTCTAAATTTATACAGGATAAATAGAAAAAATAAATAGGTTTTTTAGTAGGACTCTTTGCTGAAGGAGCATGTTCCGTACATAACTTACTTGTACAACTAAGAGATCTTCTGCTTTTGCTGGTGTTTCCTCCGTATTGTATTGGACTGGTAATTAGAAAGAAGAATTACTGAGAAAAGATGAAGACCAGCATCAGAATGGCTGGGAGGTTCTAGCTAATAACCCATGCAGTCTGAAACCTGCCTTGGCAGTAGCAAATAGAGGACAAAAATGGAAAGACAGCAAGTACTCAGTCACACTGTCCCAAGATACACTTTGGTTTTCCAGCAAACTATGGCTTGCAGAATTTTAGAATACAAGCTGAATCTTTGCACTGAAGTGTTTATAGTGTTCACCTCCATGAACTAATAGAAATGCTTTCTAAAACTAGTTAAGATTTTGGTACATACATCACTTTAGAAACCATGCATTACACACCTTTTTTACTGACCAATAATGGCTTCAGACCTTGCATAACTATATTCTATTCACTTTCTCTGTGGATTTTTGAGCTTAGAGATTGCTATAAGTCTCTTGACACTTTTATTTGAACACAGTTATATCCTGCAACTACAGATCCTTTCTGATGTATGGGCAACTTTGAGATGAAAACTGGTCTGGCTTTGTTCAAGATTCATACTGAGGACGATCCTTAAATATCTGTACATTACTATTACAACAATTTATAAGTTAATGGAAATAGGAGTCACAAATACAAGGTAATAAGGAGACCCCATTTTTAAGTTCAATTTTGTGCTTTTCCTGATACACTGGTTTTCATGCTCAAATGTAGTGGAGCAACAATGTGAGGTCTGCAATTTAAATCTAAAATTGAACAGTGACAAACATGTCCTTTGCAATAAATTCAATTAAGTCACTCAGCACTGATATTTAACAATAACTGCTATCTATTGTTTTTGACTGTAACGTAGAGCAATGGAGCCCAATTGACAAGGTTAATGCAAGCCAAATAGTCTCTTCAATAACTTCTGTCTGCATTATTTTGCCTCTATTCCTTCACCATTATCAACATTCAACTTTGGTTTTCCCATTATCTACATTCAGTTTTGATCTTCATTAGTGAAATTTTCTCACTTACTATTCCTTAATTTCATTCACTATACTCATTCTCCCAGAATTCTGATATATTTATTTTCTTTCTCTAGCTGATTTTCCATTTGATTACATACAGAGATTTCCATTATTCTGAAATTAATAACATGGCTACGGTTCAGGAGATTGATGCCAACATAAACTTATGTTTAACACATAAAAATGTGTTAGGGCTTGACTGAAAAGGACTTAGATGAAATTTTTCAATTTTTTAAATTGAAAACTGTGATTTTTCAGTCCTGGATCACTGTTTGATGTAGTAGTGCATTATGTCCAGAGGTTCTTGGCTCCTGTGTCTCTAGAGTTCTTTGTAGGTGTACCTAGATATCTGCCCAGCTGCTGCAGTCCTGGCATGACTGACCCACCCTCACCACTGGTGTGGAAAGCAGACAACCCCATATCAGAGAGCTCAGTGTGGCTGGAGTTATTGAGAGACACTCAACAGACATCTATATTGTCACACACCACACACAAAACCTAGGGGAAAATGGCTTCCTTCCTCCTCTTGACTATCTCATACTAAACAATGTCACAGGCATTAGATACCACGTGCCCTTCAGGATCAGGAAGAGACAGGGAGTCAGAACCTATTCTGTCTACTGGGGATTTCAACCCCAGAACCTTTTGGGAAGGAACTTGATTATTCTTTTTGCAGTTCTGCTTCCATTCTCCACAGCAAAACCCCAACAACATAATCCAATTATGTTTTGAACAAACAAGATTCAATGAATGAATGAATGAATGAATGAAAGAATTAAAAACTTTAGAGGATGGAAGAAGATGTAACCAACAACTAGGCTAACGGCCTGAAAGAAACACATATTGAATATCATAAGAAGAGGTTCAGCAGTTCAGCAGAAAAAGGGAGCTGCTTCTGAAGGTTTCAGATCAAAGGACAATCAACATGCTAAGGAAATCCAGAATCCTTTAACAGGTTTTTACATAGCTTCATCTAAATACTAAGGAAGAAGAGCAAGGGCTATCTGGCAGATCTAAAAAAAAAAAAAAAAACCAACCAAAAAACAAACAACCAAAAAAAACCCAGTGTACTCCCTCAGAGCAGAATAATTTAACCATTTCCTAGTCTCAAATTCCTGCACACCAACAAGCGTCTCTTACAACCAGCTGCATCATCACAAAATATGAGATTTTCTCCTGAATTCTTGCTGATCTCATTAGACATTACTTCATTGAACACCATTAGCAAAATGGTCTTCAATCTTTACCATCAGCCGCAAGATGAGAACAATTGACGTACAAGCCCATTTGACAAAACAAGCTCATCTGCAGAAAGACTTGGAACAGTAACAAATTACTTACAGAACACCCAAACTGCATATTTTACTTTTCCCAGTAGAGAGAATATCAGCAGTTTGCTTAGAATTTTCTTAAATTTCTGTAAATTGCTACAAGAATAGAGACTGTAAGGAACAGTTTCCAAAGATCACATCTGCTTCTCACAACTTTAACCTTACAGGGAAGGAAGGGATAAAACCTGTACCACACTCCTCATTACACATCCTAGAAAAGCTCAGGCTTAAACTGAAATGAGAACATGGGAAATCTGATGACCCATGGGCAGACCCACAGCCTAGATCCTCACACCCTTAATGGAACTACCTCATGGAAATAATCTGGTTGGGGCAGAAGGTCAAATCAACCTTTGAAATCTAAGGACCCATGTGTGCAATTTTCTACAGCAACTTTGATCACTCTCATGGGCAGGAAGTCTGAGGAAACAGAGTAGTGTTTATACTGACTATTAATCCTGTGTGTTATCTGGAATTAAATCCAGATCGTAATATTGCACGCGGTAGGTCTTCTCCTTGCTCTATACCTGACCACTATGGAACCTTAAAAGATACTCAGTATGAGTAAGGGGGATTTTGGAGTTATGGGTAGAAGAATCAAGCACAATGCCCTGGTGTGTTGCAATGAGCTATTTATTTTCCATGCAGAGGTCTCCTCAGAGTTCATATAGCTTGTTGGATGAGTTAACCCCTGAAGCAAAATAATTAGATTAACTCTATGCCATTCATGGACCATAGGTATAGATGAATTTTGAGAGAGACTGTGATAAAGTATTTGGCCTAAAGAAAAACGGGGGTTTTCTCATAAATAAAGTAAAATTTAAAACATTTCTATTTCATGTGCAAGTACTAGACAGCAAGAACAGTAAAGTGATTTAAATCCAGAGCTTAGATAACCCCCATGAGCTACTGTGAAGACATAAAATTCCATTTGTAAGGTCTAGTCATCCTAGAGAGATTCAGCTTATGGTTGGTACACACTTGTTTCTTCAAAGAAGTCAGTGAAAATACAGTACTTGTACTTTTTCCTAGTAGAAAATGACATAATCCTCATTGATTTTCCCTACAGCTGCACTGTTTAGTATTGGTCATCTTGCACATTGTCCTGAGAAACTGTTAGTACCTCCCAGTACAATGGGCCATTATAATCACACAAACAATGAGGCCACTTCTATTCATTTACAATTCAAATACTGTCCACCTAAGTGTTTTTCACAAGACTATTTTCCCATGATCCTTTCAAAAATTTAACTAATTCTCCCAAATAATTTTGAAATAAAACCTCTCAGGCTTTCTACACTGCAGAAGATGGAGATTACATACAACTAGTCTGTCAAGAAAAAATACATCATTTAATACAGGGAAAGCAACAAGATGTGCTACTATACCCAAACAAGTGTCAACAACAGCTGCTGTGGGGCTGTTGCAGATACCATGAGTGTCTGAGTGTCTGAGGAGAGAAGAAAGCAGAAGTGTTCACTGAGAGTGCTATCTTTCATAGTCCAGTGATCCAGTGAATGCATGCATATCTCATGCTACAGATAATTTTTAAATTGGTGGAGCAGGTTATTTGGCAAGAATCTGCAGAGATGACTTATTAAAGCTTTAGGGAGGAATTTCCCCTTGTCAGTAGGAATTTTCATTACATGGCATTAATCAGCATTTATTTTGACCTGAAATAACAGCTAGATTCACATAGTTATCAGCAAAGGAAAAATAAACAAAATGCCAAACTTTGTAAATAAAAAATATGCAATATAAAAGTCAGGATATAAAGAAATGTATTACTGAAAATTATATTACTAACATTTAGTTGTGTTTCAGGCATTACTTTACATTAGTTCCCTGTATTGATGTTTAGATTTGGCAGTGTCATTGACTTCATCTCAGTCTCCAACATATGGAAAAAGCGGTCAGTATTACTAGGTGAGCCACACATTTTATTTTCAGTGGGACCGCTGAAAGTTAGGCACTGAAGTACCCAACCCTGCTGCTCTGCGGAGCTGTGACTTCCCAACCTGTGCATCTCTGCCTTGAGGGACAATATGTCCCAGGAGGATTCTCATCTCACCTGCTCCCATACCTTAACTTTATAAAGCTGATTGAGAAAACAAGAGCAGGCTAAGTCCCAGACCACGCTTTGCCATTTTATTAAAAAAACCAAACAAAACCAAAACACAAAATAAATCTAAACCAGTAATACATTCTAGTTTGTTCCCTATGGGACTATTTACAGATTATGATATATCAACATAGGAAATCCAAAATTTAGAAAAACACTGCTTGATTAGTATTTATTTATTTTGTCTTACTGACAGTCATACTGTCAAATAACATTATCTGACAACAAGGCGGAAAAAAATGCTTAAAAGTACAGCGTAGGAGAATCTTCATTAAAGATCTCAGTGCTTAATTCAATCTACCACTGTGCAACATAATCTCTTACTAAATTAAAGTTAAAAATTCAACATTGCATTCATTCACAGAATTCATTTATTCATTCATAGGATTTATGGCCACGAGAGATTATCAGAACATGGAGTTCAACCCTCATTACATTATAGGCTATTATATTTTGCTAAGGAAGACTATTACATGTATTTGAATAAAAACTATATAATAGAAAGGCATCCAATCTTGATGCTTTGCACAGAAATATATGAATGTCATATATCTAGATGACAGAACAACTGCTCACTGTATGAAAGGACTTAAAATATGGTGTGGAAAAAGAAATTGTTCATTGCTGTTTCAATTATTCAGCACGGTGTGTACGTTTCCATCTTAAATCTAGATTTGGGCACGGTATGTCAAATGTGTAGCAATACTGACAAGACACTGTCAAAACAGCAGCCTCGGTAAGATGATGGAGCAGGTACTTAGAATAGAAAGGAACACCCATTGAATAATATTATGCGTATCCACAGAAATTACTGTCTCCACCAAAATCACATTAAAAAAACTACAGGATGCTTCTATTTTCAAATTTGTGGAAATTCTAAAGGCACAGTGGAAAATGGTAGGAAAGCAATATGTTTGCATCCTGTTTCTCTAATAATAGTTTATCTTTTTATTATCCCAATGCACCTGACAATTAACCCTGTCGTTTTTAGCTATCAAGTGGTTTTTAATCCAAGGTTACTTACTTCCCTGTTCTCCATTTGTTAACAGCAAGTGTTCTAAATGATTCCAAAATAATGAATCAAGATGACTGTATTATAGTTCATTAGCCAAATATGTGATATTTACAGGTGTTTCGTAAGTGAACCATTTATGGCTTTTAAATCCTCACAGTATGGTGAGTTTGGAGGCTTCCTCCACAAAACAGCAGTAGAGCTGCCTTTCCAGAGACATAAAAAGCAGGTGCAGACATATATGCTTTCATCTGGTCCTCGGTGAACAAACAAAAGGTTGCTTATGCTCCTTCATCTTTACAGCCCACCCTCGCCGCACTGCTATTCCCTCACGGTCCTGCAGCCCATCTTCTTGAAGTTACTGCACCTTCACCACTGCTACCCCTGCCCCCCATTCTGCCTGTTGCCTCAAGGAGGGGCTCAGAGAAGTACAGAGAATCTCTCAAGATTTTTTCTGAGTGAGGAATACATTACAAACAAAGTGCACTGCTGTATTGTATGTCTCAATCCTTCTTCTGTTTGCTCTCTGACAGCATATACCTCTGGGTGACTTGTCTGCTTTCCAAATCAATGGCATAAATAAAGCAACAGGCTTATGCTGGTTTGATTTGGTTTTTTTTTATTTTCCTCCTTAAAACTGTTTATACTTTATGAGGGTGAAAGTCCATAAAGCAAATGCAGACACTTGTTTTATGATTTGGAAGGGGAGCACTGGGTTAAGAGGTTTCAGGACATGGAAAGAAAAACAAAGCAAAAATGCCATTCTAGAGGAGCAGAGTCTCTCTCCTTGTTTTTCCTGCCAATATCTTGAGTATTACTTGCTCATCAGTCTAAATACTCAGTTTGCTGTTCTCAAATTCCTTAGCTCCTCACTATTGAGCTTAAAACCTGTGGCCAGTAGTGAATATTGTGATTCTGCCTTAAGCAGATAGAGGTCTATATGAAGCTGAAAAATGAAGCATTATTTATGCCTAACATCAGCAAGACAATTCAATAATTTTGATCCTACTGTCATCTCTCATGTCTCAACTATAGTATTGGAATATACAAAAGCTCAAACTCTTCAAAACTTGAAATTTAGTAAAGCACTGCAATGAGACCATTATGAAAACTTCCAAGAGAGTTTAATTGGTTTCAATATGTGGATATAGTTTTCTGCATATTCAGTGAATGCACAGAATCAGTGAAGAGGATGAAAAGAATTAACAAATAATTACTTTCTCATATGAACTGAGGTGAAACAAATCAAAGAGGACCATATGATCAAATGAACTGAGGCTAAACCAATCTGCTAAAGAATTGGCTGGCATGTCTTAAACTGTGGATTTTTCTGCCCCATCATTTTGTTCCACTATTGTAATTGCATACAGTTATATTCCAACAAAGAAATAAAAGCTCTGAATAATGATAAAATTTTACTATTTTTTCTTGAATTCTCACTTCAGGTTATTTACGTCACCAATAATGCTCAGCTTCAAGTACAGGTGTCTACTACAGTGGTGCTGCCAAGAAAGTATTAACCAGTTATGGGGACTGCAACCAGACCTGCTGGGGATGGTTTTCTACGTGGTCTCCTCCATTCTTCCCCTCATTCAGAAGTGTTTTGGTCCCAGACTAAGCAAGATAACAAGCTGTACCTAAATTATGTAGAGAACGAAAGGCAATAGTGCAGAAATTCCTGGGTTTTTTCTTTTTATTTTTTTTAAGAGGCGGTTATATCCTTGCAGAACTGCTTTAACTACAGCCCCCTTTCCAGCCATTTGAGCTAAGTGACTCTTAGCAGTGACATGCTGTCCACACACTTATGGACCAGCTGCTTCAGGGGTACATGATGTGCTTTGTCACTGGATTTCAAAATCTTTGTTGAAGTGCAGAAATATCGAGGTCAGGAAGATACTCTAGTTCTGTTCCATGTTCTTACAGTTATAAATGTCTGTATTCAAGTCCTCCCAAATTTCCCAGTCCAGTGGGTTCCCAAGAAAGCATTTCAGTAAAAACGTTGTATGAAATAAAAACAGGGTTTGTTTTTAGTTTTGTTTTTGTTTTTTTTAAACAAAAGCTTTACTTGCACAAACCAGCCAAACATTTTTTGCTAACCTTTCCCACAAAAGTCTGCTCAGGAAGACAACTGTGACAAAACGTCTGAGACACAACAGTAACAAAGTCTATATTACAACAGAAAATTATAGGCTTAACATGAGGTATAACCATCACAACTTGTCATAGCGCAAACAGATTTGCAACTCAAAATTAACTTTTACACACATTTTATGTTACTCTACCTTGCCAGTTTGTTGTCTAACAGCTCTTTTTGGCAAAGCCCAATTTCACCAGAGGAAACTTTTCAGAGGATCATTATTGTCCTCTACAATAACAGCAGCACTGTACAGATTTTTAGCTATCCAAAGAAGGCATTTTATAAGCCACTTTTAATTACTGAATTTGGTTTTTGCTCCAAGATTTCTATTTTTCAAATATTTTCAGTGCACCAGAATTTCAGACTAAGGGGAATATAAAGCAAACACAGGCCATGTAACACATACATTATTGCCAAACAAGCAATACAAAATCCAGTATTTCATCCATCACAGGAGACTATCCATTGTTCACTTGGCAATAAAGTGTATAAATTAAACTTTGATTTTCTTGTTTTATTTCTCTTTACCATGCCTGGTGTGCTGATGTGTCAAGAGAATTTTGCCTTTTTGAAGTTTTGCTGACAGCGTTACAGAACCATTTTCTCTGGAGCACCCTTCTGGAAGTTGTTCTTTTTTAAAATCCTTTTTATTATATATCAATTTTGCTATCTCTGCAAAAAATATTACTCGCCTGAGGGTTTTTATTCTTCTTTCAGTCATGCTGCCAGGGGGCTGATTGTTTCTGATTGCTAAAGTCAAAACTCACTGAAAATGGACTATTTAAGCTGAAGAGCATTTCACAGGAGAACGGCAGGTTTTCCAGTCACCTTACTTGTCTATATTATTTAGTAACACAGTTACTATGTGATGGAGATTATAAAATCATTTGAGCTGGCTCCATTGGCATCCTGGGCAGAAAAATAATTCTATTGTTTCAGATTCTGGAATGTCAGCCATAGAATAAAGCATTTGATTGCTTAGTAAAGAGTGCAGTACAAGTGATGCAAATGGATATATAAGTGACTTACGTACATAGGTCTCTAAAAGCTAGGTTATCAGCACCAGAATTTCTCACATAAGTAATTTCAACAAATTTTATTGTTTATACTATGCAACTGGAAAAAAAATCTTTATTAAAATTTATATGAAGACTATTAGAAACCCTTTGTACAATTAAACACAAAATCTTACGCATTAGACATAAAAATGCCCACTGCATCATTCGTGTCATTTTCTCCTCTTTGAAGGATTGATCCTACATTGTATTATCTATTGTTTCACTGCCTCAGGCAAGAGGGTTTCATTCATTTCCCTGCACCAGCCTGAAATGTGCACAATACACTGAGGTATCTGAACTTAAGACAGCGTTGGTGATCTAAGTGAATTCAAGAGTGAGTGTAATGATGAGTAAAGTATGCCACCAACTTCCAACTACACTTTACTTTCTTTTACCATTTATCAGAGCTTTGGCACAACTGTGCCATTCCTCCATTTTTGTTTATTTTTTCTCCATAATTTTCTTAACCTTTCAAAAACTTAGGGACTTTCAAAAAGAGTGGCTGGCTGCTATCTGATAGCGACTGATGTATAATAAATAATTCCCTGTATTTAAAGGGTAATGATGCACCTGGGCTAGGCACAGTGTGCATGTGTCGTGGGTTTGACCCTGGCTAAATGCCAGGCACCTACAACGTTTGCTTTCTATGCTCTCTCCTGCTGCAGCTATGCAGAGGAGAGGAAAAACTAACACAAAACACTGGACTCATGAGTTGAGATAAGATCACTGATAAGGGCCGTACGAGATTCAGGGCAAGAGCATGCGGGAAACTTAAAGTTGTAAAAAAAGTGATTTATTAATCTAACAGAGTCAGAGGATAAATTGGAGATAAAAATAAGCTCTTAAGACACCATTTCTTCACTCACCCCTCTTTTCCCTCTTAAGGCACCACTTCTCAGCTCACCCCCTCCCTCCTTTCTAACTAACTAACAACTCCCAGGCAGGGGCAGGGTGTGGGGTTTTTCTTAGGTCAGTCCATCGCAATTCTTCCACTGCAGACACTGTTTCTCTAGTTGCCCTCTCTCTCTATTCAACCAACAGATCTGGGCTAGGGCAAGGCATGTGGCTTTTCTTAATCAATCAATCCAAGGCCACAATTCTTCTGCTCCAAACACTGTTTCTCTACGCACCCCTCTCCCTATTAAGACCATTTCTCAGCTCACCCCCTCCCTCCTTCCTTCTAACCAACAGCTCCGGGGTGGGGGCAGGGTGTGGGGGTTTCCTTTGGTCAGGGTCAGTCCATCAGGGGGAAGAATCCTCTACTTAGCCATGGGGGTCCCTCCCACGAGAGACAGTCCTGTGCGAACTTCTTTGGCGTGGGTCCAATCTCACGAGCAGCCCCGCCCGATTGCTGCTGTCCGAGATTCTCTCCAGGCTGCAGAATTCCAAGCCGAGGCCAGGCTGTTTCCATCCCGGGAGCAAGGCCTTTCTCTCTCTTGCAAGGCCTTTGCAACTCTCAGTCTCTGGGACTCCCACTGGATCACAGCTTCCTGCAGGCATCATCTGCTCCGCTGGTGTGGGCACCTCCCCACAGGCTCTGGGGGTTGCTCTGCATCCCCTGGACTCCATGGGCTGCAGGGGGACCACCTGCTCCCCCCATGGTCTTCACCACGGCTGGCAGAGGGTTTTCAGCTCTGGCGCCTAGAGCACCTCCTCCCCCGCCTTTCTACTGACCTTGGTGCCTCCATGTTGTTCTCCCTCACATATTTTTACCTCCTCCTCCTCCTTCTCTGGCTAAAAAGAAGTGTGTGCTCACATTGTTTTGATTTCTTCTTAAACATGTTTTCACAGAGGCGTAACTAACATCTCTAATTGGCCCAGGTTTTACCAGCAGCATGTCCATCATTTTACAGCCATCAGAGACTGGCTCTGCTGGACATGGTGGAAAATTTCCAGAATCTTTACTCAGGACATGCAGGAGCCATCTTTGTACCCCACCCTGTTCACTGGCAAAAACTGGGCCAGGCAAAACTACCACAGCATGATATGAGGCTGGAAAAGGAAGGAGTAAAGGCAATTTTTTTCCTGTACCAACACTGAGATTGTGCTGCAGCCAAAACCTGGAACTGCCTGAGCATGCTGATTTTGAGATTTCTTGTGCAGACATTCATCCAAGTGTGGATCAAAATCTTAAAGAACTGAAGAAAATCAGATCTAGAAGAGACTGTAAAAAGACTATGCAGTCAGGCCTAATTCCCTAATTAAGAGCTGCTTCAGGAGTGTCATCAGTGACACATGCATTTTTCTAGCCTTTTCTTATAAACCTTCGTAAATGGAGGTGTCACACATGGCCCAGGCAATTTTTTCCAGAGCCTCAGTATTCCCAGTGTTGAGAAGCCTACCCTTATTCAACATTGCTGTGATTTGCCCGTTATTGCTTTTCCAATACATCCATAATATAGAGAGAGAACAGATGGTTCCATTCTTCTTTATGATGGGCTGTTACCTACTCATAGGCATTTCACATCTTCACCTATATGTCCCTCCTTCAACTAAATGCCCCAAACCTTTCAGTTCTTCCCTTAAGCCAGGGACCTCTTACCATTTTCCTGTTTCACTGCTGGATCATGTCTTGAAAGGAATTATATTTGAAAAATGTTTTCTACACTTGAAAAAAAATTATACTGTTTGGCTTCTGATGAAAAACGTGGAAGCGATTACATGTTCTGTGATAGAAGGTTTAACTGGTACAACAAAAACTCTGAAGTAAAATACCCTGAACGAAGTTCATAAACACTAACATAGCAGCATTGGCTGTTAGCCTCATTCAGCAAGGTATATTAGTCATGTCACAATTGAAGTAAAATTGATTAATCAGGCATTGAAGTAGAGGGCAGGAATAGAATTACATCAAAGACAGGAAGACTAGACTGAAAGAAGATTTTTGAGTTGAATAAAAATGTTCTGGGGGACAGGAAAGAAATAAATGGGCTAGAATGTTAGGTAAGACAAATCAACGGTAATACAGTTTTAGAAATGCATCCAGAAGCCTGTGGAGAGAATTATCAAAACATCTGTGACTGGCAGAACTCTTGAAAGTAAAATAATTAATAAATAAATAAATAAATACATAAAAATATCAGCAAAAACCCTGGGTAGAAAGCATAAAGGTGCAGATGAGAAAGAAACAGAGGTACTTGGAATAAACAAAGAGATTTTACAGTCTCCCTTTCAGAAATTTCACGACAGGAATCAAGGACAAACAATATTTCATGCTCTACGATTTTTAAAAAATATATACTGGAATGTGTAGATGCTGCCTTCTCATACAGCATCTTTCTCTCTTGTTTTATATTTTTATTGTAAGTCTGACCCAGTCCAGTTTCCTGTTCGTCTTTGTGCCCAGAGCCTTAAAAGCAGTAACATCACCTCTTTCAAAAATGTACAACTTGTTAGAGAGCAAACGCCTGCCTGAACCCACAGAAACACAGCAGACATTTGACAAATATCTTCAAGCTTTTGGGGGAAATCTATTTAAGCAAACAGAGGCTAGGGACTGGCACAGTTTGACAGTGCACATATATGTGATGCTTAGTATGATCACCAGCAGAGTTCGCATGTTTCATGTCACAGAAAGCACTTGAGCTTGATGATGGATGTTCAAGTGGAAATAGAGTGAGCTGCACTTTGAGATTTGGGCTTGTGTAGAAGAATACACTTATGCACGTTTTACTTCAAACAGAAAAAATTAAATTATGCAAATTCATAAATAGTGATTACCTCAGAGCAGCAGTTTTCCCATTTCTGTGAGTGCACGTGACCTGCCTCGTTTGGTACCCAATTTGTATATCCCAATATTTGTTCTCCTGTCTATTCTGTCTGTTACGATTCCTCTTCTTCTTAATTAACTCACGAGCCTCAGGATCCCGAACTGCCTTTTCCTTGTCTTTTTCCTTGTCTTTGTTCTTCCCTCTTTTCCTCGCTTGCCTTATTTGTCTGGAATGGGGCACCGAGCAGGCGCTCCATGGCCCCACGTTCAGGCTGTACAGGCTCTCTTCAGCAGTGCACGGGCTGGACTGGCACATCTGGAATTCCGTGAGGTTGGGGCAGGCCGAGCCACCGAACTGTGGCGGAGCCACCACGTGCCGGGTTCGATGCTGAAGCCCATTGCCACAGGTCTTGGAGCACTCGGACCAGGGCGAGAATTCGGCCACGATGCAGTCCTGCCGGCACGGGATGAGGCACGCCTGCTCCTGCCGGGGCTTCGGTTCGAAGTACTCGCAGATGACATCCTCGGCCGGAACCCCGTTGGACTTCTGCACACAGGTGATGTCCCTCGTCTGGATCCCCTCCTCCCCTCGGAGGCACTCCAGGGGCTTCTCGTGGCTGCGGGAGAGGACGGGCCGGCACTGGTTCCAGCTGCCAATCTGCCAGTCATAGAGCTCCTTGTGCCAGTCGCACACTCGGAAGCAGCTCTGCTGGTTGTCCGGCCGCTCGGGCTGCTTGCAGTTCGTGGGCAGCGTGGTCCAGCCCTCCACGTGCGCGCACCACACCGCTCGCGTCTGGATGCCCCCCGGGCCGCATTCGTCTCCCATGCATCTCCCCCACGGACCTGGAAAACAAGAGAAGATGCTAACATTGCACATTTATTTCTCTGCCACGTTGCAAAAGCAAGTTCGCAGTGTTTCCCGTATGTCTAAGAATTACATCCTTGGGGAAACTCAGACTTTGAAAACACAAGCATGGGATTACTCTTCCTCTCCTGTTTTTAGGATTATAGACACATTTCACTTTTTATCCCAGACAAAATGAGTATTTAATATTGAATAATTATTAATATTGAATAATTCCTGGATATACACAGGAATTAATCACATTAGAGAACTAAGAACTGAGCAATCACACTCACAACTTAATTTTTGCTGCCAAGGTAGGAGCCAGACCTCTTCCCTTGAAGGCATAAATTGCTCTCTCTCATCTGCTTGAATAACCTTTCCTGGACTTTCAAAATTTTTCTTCACATTTCTAACTGCACTACACTTCATACCTTGATGCCAATTAACATCATGTTCTCTTCCTTCCATATTGCATACAAAAACGAGAACTACACAAAACATTTTGAAAAACAGTGGTAATTCAAGTAGGCTACTTCTAGTCTTTCCTTTATTTTAGCTAAAATAAAAGCTAAAATCCAGTCAAAAAATGTTTGTTCCACACAATCTGGGATATTACTGTAGAACAGAATAAGCTCTTGAAGACAGAGACATACCAGCAGGTAACTCTCCAAAGAACAGAAGTTATTGAATCACAGAATCAGAGAATATTGGGTTGGAAGGGACCTCAAGGATCATCTGGTCCAAACTTGCTTGGCAAGAAGCACAGTCTAGACAAGATGGCTCAGCACCCTGTCCAGCTGGATCCATTGAGGATCCAACATTGAGGAATCTACCACTTCCCTGGGGAGATCATTCCAACTTCTGATTATTTTCATTGTAAAAAGTTCCCTCTTGTGTCCAGGAGCAACTTGTACCTAGTAACTTATACCATTTTTTTGAAATCTCCAAGGTCTGTTATAAATATTTGACATGCAATGAGTTGTTATAATAAATGTCAATAAAAATTAAATAAAAGCCTATATCCTTGAAAGGTTATGTAGTTTCTTTTTCCATTATTAAAAACTGTAATATTCACCCAGTTCAACCACTGAAATCCTCAAATCAGAGGTTAAAAAATCCTATATTTTTCATGTTTTTTAAGATCTCCCCTCATACACACCGTGAATTGATTTACTACAGAAGAGCAAAAGAACAAGCAATTCATAAAAAAACCCTACAACTATTTATCAAAGAAAATCTATCTGCAACCACTTAATCACACAGAAGACATTTTCTCTAACTAAGGAGTGCTCTGTCCTATGAATAAATTGGGGCCAAGCCACGCAATCCTCATTCACCTGAATGACCCCAGTACAAGACTATTTGCGTGAGTAAAGCTGTTGAAGAAGCCAGGCTGAGCCTTTGCTATTTTCAAAGCGGGTTGACAGTATAATTTTGGTACTGCAAAGGAATAAGTGAAATGAACTATGGCAGATACAAATTATTTACATCTTCTTATTGAATGACTGGAAGGAAGATGAGGCCACATCTTATTACTGATTCCCATGAGCTTTAAAGCTCTCATTGACTTCAACACAATTTCCATCTGTTCATCCTACATTAACTTCAGCATCAGTTTGGGAAAGGGCTGATGATAGGCTATGCATTTAGCCTCTGCTCCTCATTGTCTCTCTTTTAAGTGAACACTGTGGCTGAACTGCTCAGTTGTAGCTCTAAAACCCTAAGAATGAACACTACATAGCAATGCCAGCTAGCAGATTCAGCCCATGGAAACTCCCCCATATTTTTTGCAAATTAAGTTTGAATTATGCTTTCCAAGGTCTAGGTAGTTATCCAGAAAAATGATTGTATATTAAATATAAACATATTTCAATTTCAATTTCAGCAAGACTGCACTACTTTAACCAGCCTTCCACAAATGACATAACCGTTGTATTTAATTTGGGTGTGTTTACACTGAGTTGAGGGATAACATTTCCTCAAAACACCACTTTGAACACCTGCATTTTTTAAAGAATAAAGACTGCAGAAAATCTTCAACTAGAGCAGAGATACAAAAAATTGTGAATGAAATTAAGCTAAATTGTTCATTTTGCAAACTACAAATTTCCATGTCGTTGCACCTTGTGTACAGTTTTTGTGTTCAACGAAGAAATCCCTCTTTTTAAAGATCAGGTCTTTACTGTAGCCCAGATGAAAATTTTGCCCACTTGGGATTCTATCGCATTTCCAGTCAATAATAAAAAAAATCAGATTGTATCTAAAAACTGTGCTGGTCATCAAAGTATTTTCAATGCAATTTTAGGCAGGTTTACACTTACGAAAATAACAAAAATCTCATCTTTGATGCAATAAATACTGCCTTTGGAAGTGCAAATACGAACAAAAACTGTTATGTGATTGTGGCAACTGGGCAAAAATAAGCTCTTTTATTAGATTAAAAATATGTTGGTTTTAGAACTGAATACAAAACAATGGTGAGATGCACTGAGAGACTCATGTAGTAAATTGCTTTATTTTGCTTGTTCTGTGAAGTAGTAAGACATTTTATAAAATCATTACAGGTGAGTACCAACAAACCACATTTACATGAACCTTTGAGCAGGCTATTCCTCAGCAATTTGATGTTCATGTGCATGTTGACACAGAGCTCTTAGTGATGTATCTGACCTTCCCTCTTATCTATATTAGGTTGATTTTAAGATTAAAAACAAAATAACCCCTACAGAGAACAAGACTGCAAGTACACCAAAAGCTTAAATTTTTACTTTACTACACACTTTATATGACTATGACAGGGTCCAAAAGGGAACCACAATTTTGGGGCAGGGATCTGTTTAGGCTTTGTCCTAAGTGAGCTTCCTCAAAAAACTGAAGTACTTCCACACTTGACCAAACCAGATTTAATGAGGGCAGAAAGTTAAAACTTGTGGAAGGGGGCAGATGTTAAATAAAAAAAGGTGAATGAAAAAGCAGGACACAAAACAAAAGAATTATACATAAATCTTCCCTCTAAGCCTCTGTGCCTCCCTACAACACAGTGACTTTAAACAGCAGAAAATTGTTCTGTGCTGTCTGGCCTCCAGAAATCTCTCTGGCCCTGCTGTCCTGGCCACCTACCCCCTGCCATACCCTCCTCTCACATCACAAAAAGAGAGAGAGAGAGAGATGTTTCTCTCCCATTTTCTTTACAGCTACCCATCTCTGTCTCCCAGTTATAAAGAGCCGACAATAATTCACTTCTAACTCAAGTGGCTCCAAACATGTTGCAAGCGTCAAGGCGAGACATGGCTGTCTTTTGAAAATAATCACAGGAAAACAGGAAAATAAATCGCTCTGAACTGAGTAAAGGGGCTTTGTGGCATCTTCCAAAAAAACCCAAAGAAATGAATCCTAAAGTGTACCTAATCCACTGTAATTTTTTGCATGATGCTCAGAGGCATGAGAAAACCAACTACAGGTTACCTGCAACATGTTTTTTATATTGTATCATTATTAGGGGTAGTGCATTTACCACTGTATTTGTAAATACGAAATTTTTGGATAAAATTAATCATACAGAAACGAATGTAGCATACATATGAAACTGATAATGAGAGAGATCAGCAGAATACAATGTAGAGTCTCACCCACCACCCTTACTTAAAGGCTGCAGGAGGTGGAGGGTGGCTGCCCTTTCACAAATCTTCAGCTGATGTTAAGCACTAGTAACAACAAGAATGTCTTCGGGAAACCTGTCAAGCCTAATCAAGGCTTGATATGATATTTTAATTTGGTCTTTATGAATATTCTTTAGGTTCTCCCTCTCCCACTGAAGCAGTCTTCTCACGGACACTCTGCTGTCCCTGCTGTGTGCTGATCCTGTTACGCCTTGCCAATGGGATGTGTGCGCTCAAACCATCTCACACTGGGGAGAAAAGGTCACTGCTGTGAATGCAAAATAGCTTTTCTTTGCATTTGTTCTAAACATACTCAGATGAACAAATCATAGATTGCCTATAGTGACCTGAACTTGTTTCATGAAAATACTATAGTTTATCCACTCTTTATTTAATCAGAGTTTTACAAATGGCAATTACAGAAATAAATAGGAAGCTTGCTTCCTTTTGTTCTGGGAGTTGTCACTGCAGTCTTAGTGAGTTTAAAATGTCATTTGTAATTCTTTGTCTTCTAAAGAGATTACTGTAAAATACAATATTAAGATTCCCTCTAAGCTTCTGAAGGATTAACATTTATATTTTTTAAGAGCAGGAACATAAGTGAATTAACCATTCCTGCAAGTTTATTCTGAAATTTCAGGGATTGATCACAATGGAGTCAAAAACTGAAGACTAAACCCTCACTAAAGCACTGACAGTTTTGCAGCTGACAGAACAAAGTAAACTATCATAGTATTTAATACAGTATATTTTAATAACGTTGCAGGTATTAAAATTATCTGTTTGTAAAAGAACTTACTTTGAACTTCAATCCGGGACAAATAAGGCTATGTGAAAATCCCTTGAGCTTTTCTCCTCATACAAATACAAAGAAAGACAAAGCAATCCCCCAACTATCCTGAAACATAAAACTCCAAACATGTCTTAAAGCACTTAGCAAGACATTACTCGCATTTTTAACAAATGAGGGTCACACCACTGATTTCAACTGAATTTTGCTGTACTTTCCATGTGAATTGGTTTTGACCCATTTTGTGTTACTGGTTTGGTGCCTGTAAGTAGCATTAACAGTTTAATGCCAGGGAGAGAGACTCAGACTGCATGAGACAATGAGCAGCTTAGTTTTCAGTGTTTTGAGAGGATTGTATTTAATGGGACTATTGAGAGACTGATTAGTAAAAATCTACTTTTTCTAAGTTCAGAAACAAGCTAACCTTACCCAGTATAGAAGACCTCAAATTTCTTTGTATCATGAAAAGGTTGTGGAGAGGGCAAAGAAGGTTAACTGGGTGATACCGGGCTGAGTCAGAAGGACGTGAGTATTACAAGATGGAGTTCAAGCCTAAGCAGTAAATCTCAAGAGAGGTCAAAAAGACAGAGATCAAGAAGTATTTGAAGGACTGAGAAAATGACACTCAACGCAAACTGCAACTCCTGATAGTGGAACTGGTCAAGGAGCTGGATGAACAGCAGGTCACTGAGAATACAGCAGCCTCAGAGCTTTGCCAAAATCACTTGCAGATCCGCTTGGCTAAATTAAAATATGATAAGCATGTCTGTGACTTCGTACAGTATACCTGTATTATCCATATTTGCTTTACACAATTACAGTGACAAAGGAAAAACAACTATTGCTGCAACAAAGTCTTTTTATCACAGGCAGTAGTTAATTGTGAAAGTCTAAACAGGGAGCAGAGTCTCTCTGATTCAGACACATTGCCTATCACACTGGCAAAAATTAATAGAGCAAAATGCTGTAACTTAGTGGTAGCTTATTTTTATTTTTTATCAAATGCAGAGTCTGATATGCTGCCAACACGACAAGCTGGCCGCATTTGGACAGACAGATTCTATAATTTATACTATCGGGAGTGCCAAGACAGTAGAAGAGCACTGATAGACAAAACCTTTATTTTCGCATCTTTCCCAGCCGTAGTAGGACTCCCTGGGTGCTGTATGACTTGCTGCCTGCTCTGTTTGCCAGCAAATTCTCCCCTCCAGGAGTGCTATGGATCACCTTGACTGTCATTTCTATTTAATGCTTTTGTCTTTCTTGGCTCCTCTTTCAGAGGTTGAAAAGAACACGCAAGGCAGTGCTTGCATCAAAGAAAAGGGATTCAGGAATACAGAAGAGATAAAAATGGAAAGGATTCTCAACATAATAGAACATAACACCTGTGATTTGGAGGAATATAATGAAGAATCAAATATGCCTACAAATTATTTGACCTGTAGATCAAATTTTTTATTTTCTAATAGGATAAGGGAGAGTGTGAGCCACAGTACAATTCAAAGAATTTCAGAATCTGAAGATCAAGTTGTTGAAATTTCTCAAATTAACAATGAAATATTAAAAAAAAGTTTTAAAAGTAATGTAAATTAAACTAATTTATAAACTGCACATGGTATCCCCAGCTTTTCAGACCACTTCAAACAGTGGAATAAAGGCAAATCAAAGCATAGAAAAATCAGCCTCTTAGTTAGCTTTCTAGGTGTGCACATAATTATTAAGGCACGTAATAAAATGTGGACCCTTTTATTTTTTTCCTGTATTAATATCCATCGGGAAAGTACATTCACACATGTTTCTGATACTATTCATGGTATGGTAATTAACATTATCAATCTGTTTTCAAATGTCTCTCAAAATCATGAAGTTAACACATGAATGTAAAAATCATGAATGTAACACTCATGATACAAACCTAAGAGTAACCATGTCACTTTAATTTCTGACATAAGCATCACAAAAAGCAGGACACTTATTCATTGTTTCCCTAACAGCATTGTCATGTTAAAACCTCCCAATTACTGGAACCAAATATTTCTTTTCCTCCAACAAAGAGGAAAGTAAATTTTATGTATTAGCAATCTAGTGAATCTAAGACAAGGTTGCTTATTCCATAACAAAAATTTTGAATGTAATATGCTTTCCCTGTGTTGATGTGGTTTCATGTGCTGTAATTCATGGCAGTTTTAACACCACATTTCACTTGGTAGAGAAGTTATTTGGCTGCTCTGTGCTTTTTTCTGTGCCCCACTATTGTGACAACTATAATAGATACTGATTCTTTTTTCCATTTGTTATAAACATAGAGATGGCAAAAAGTACCTATTTCTACAGTACAAAAAAAAAAAAAAAAGGAAAACAAACATAAAGAAATTAAATGGCCTCAAAATTTTTCTTCTCTTTTTAATATAATGCTAGTTCTTCACCCACCCTAGACAGCCAGGGCTGAAAATCTAATTCGATACTTACATAAAAAACCCCTCAACCACCTTCTTATTGTTGTCACTGTTTAATATTTATTTTGTTGCTCTGGCTGTACAGATTCAATTTTTTTAATAAACTGCATCAAGATCCACACTCTTCATAACACACTTCTGCCCAAAGTAATTTAACTGTACAGTGGCGTAACACCCTGAAAATTGCTATCTGCACCGAAGCTATCAAGAGCCTTCAGCTTGCAGTAGTGGTGCAACATGTTTATCTGAAGTATATGCTGGCACATACACAAACATGAAAGGCTGACAGCTCACAGTGCAGAACTATCTGGCTTTGTGTTGTCGTTATCACCTGGAAAGAAATTCTTTCCTTTAGGCTCATTATAAACTTAAGCTAATTCTCAAAACATTATTCAGTTTTAAAACAGTTCTTCCTCCAAAATTTCTTGAGCATAAATTCCTCTCACTGTTCATTTTCCCTTTACATCGTATAACAGTAGCAGACAAAATGAATATTAAATGAATATACGAAAGGAATATTTAATTGAAGCAGCATGCTTTAAAGAGAAATAGAGCTTCTATGTTCTACAAAGCAATTACATTGCTTTGAGCTTCTAGTCATGTTGTAATAAATACTTCTGATACTGAATACAGTTTCTGCTAGCCAACAGCCTGTTTACATATAAAGCTGTTTCACGTATGTTTCTTAGTTTCATTTGAGGTGGTGTTAAACCATACTAACATATTCCTCACGTGGTTCTCCTTATGTTGCCTCTCTAGTCACACTGCTGGCTGAAAAGCCAGATAATGCTCTTCTGACAAAATGATGATTCTCATACATAGCAAACACTCTTGCAGGCTTTGTAAGTTGGGTGAAAGGTTTTATTAACCTTTGCTTGTATCTCTGCCACATGTCTGTTTTGGTTTTCCTCTGATTACCCACAGTTGAAAGCTGCTCAGCATCTCCCCTGTGAGACAGCTCTACTGAGTCAGGCCAAAGACATACCTGCCCCAGCAACAAAGAACAGGAGCTTGAAGACAGTATAGAAATATGGTGAGCATATATGATGCCTGAATCCTCCCAGATTCCCACCAATTCCGGCTCACACATCACAGCAGCCATGTTGGTACAAACCTTCTCATAGAAACAATACTTACTACATGGACATCAGATAAAGAAAATCCATGTGTTTTTCAACCACCTTCTAAACATGGTCAGTTTTAGAACTCATATTAGAAACTCCTAAATTTACTGTTCTTTTATCCCACACTACCAGAATATAAATATAGAAATGTATAGAAATACCAGAAACTTAAAGATAGAAAATGCATGGCATGAGCCTATTTTTTCTTATGCAGTGGTCAAAGAGAAACAAACCAAAATCCAATACCAGGAACAGCAGAGCCAATTACAAGGAAATCTGTGAAATCAGCAGTTACTTCCAATTATTACTCAGACTGTAATCATGAGTAAATATTATCATTTTACAATGAAAGCTCTATAATAATATGTATAACAAAAAACATCACAATGAATTATTCTGATCTGTGTCCCTGTAGACTTTTACAGCTCTGTCTTTGTTAGAATCTGATTTTAAGAGATAGGGTTTTTTTCTGAATTGAGAAAATTCAATTCAGAATCCAATGCCTATTAAAAAAGAGGATTTGATTTGTATAGATTAAGATGAAGTTTTCTCCTTGGTTTTGAACAAAGATCCACTGTATTCTTCCTATTGGCATTTTATATTCAATTTACCCACAGATCTTAAAGCAAATGTTAACCAAAACAATGCTGAGATAACATCTCAACCTGAAAATCTCACTGACAGTGAGTATTTTCACTGACCACGGATATGCAGATTTTTGCACTAATTTAACCAACAGAGGCTTGTCCTTCACTTTTCATCAGAGTGAATCCCAACTAAATCTATTGAAAAAACACTACTAGCCCTTGTCATGACACTTGGGCATCAGCATGTGTTGCAGCACCAATTTCTTGGTAATGTTAGGAGAGTTTATTTCTGTGCCGTCTCCTGTAATCTAACGGTAGTCATATTGAACAGGTAACAGAGACTTTAAATCAGATTTCATTTCTATTGTGCATAAGTTTGTAAAATGTGATTTTCTTCAGCACACACAGACTGATGCCTTACAAAAAAAAGAAACAAAATATTTCTGTTTCAATTTTCATCAAGACCAAGTGAATGCTTTTATTTTTCTGCCTCTGTTTCATTTTCTGCCCTTTGATTTCTTTCCCGTGTTCATCATAGCCTCCTGCTGTGGTGCTGATGGCCAGAAGTGCTACTTGTGAGGCTGCTGCAACCACAGGGTATGGCTGTCAGCACAGACCATCATGCTTGTGCCAGCCCAGTGGTTTGTAATCCCAGGCTCTGCTTACGTTAGCCAAGGGCAAACAAGTCAAAACCCTTCACTGAGATATGAAGAAATTCACTGCTACAGCTTTTCAGAAACTGGCTGCAGCTTTTCAACTAGGCTACTAGAACCAGAAATCAGAAATTAAACGTAGCATCTTTGCACACTGACTTATTTAAAAGGTCAGACTTCCTGCAAGGTATGTTGTCAGACAAGGTAGCTGGAAGGTGCTTATAAGAAAACACCACAGTTCAGTTTTGTGAAGTCAGAAAGTGATTTAGGTTGTACTCAGCCCTACCGCTGACCTGCAGGATGATTTCCGTACACCACCTCAGTCACCTTGCACTTCAGCTTCTTCGGTGTAAGGCAAGGACCACAATATGAATTTTTAAAGCCTATTAGAGGTATTAAAGAAAAACTATGTGCAATAAGTAAATAGAGGTAAGAATACATGCTCTGTCATTTTCCCTCTGGAAGCACACAGTTTACTCAATATCTTTCCCTTGAGTTTTGCTCTAAATCCCAGTTGTGCTGAACAGTGTTTTTTAAACACAAAAGCAAGAAGCCCAGACGATAAACCAATGCTTTTTCTTACTCTTGACAGAAATCTTATTCATAGAGCACAGCATGCATACTTCTCATCTGTGTCTTCCCTCTGACTCCTTGGCCACAAGAGAGCTAATACAGATTTTCAAACATCAAATAAGAAGGTTTCTCATATCTTTGGATTCTTTATAGTTTTCTTTGCCACTAATGGAATGAAATAAAACAGCAGACCTGAACTTAATGAATATCACTTAAATAATGTAATGGACCTGTCATCCTTTTGGCTTTCTTCTAATTCATTGGAGCAAAGAAAGTTTAATGAAATTGCATCTACAGAACATTATGCAAAGGGTCAAATGTATATAATTATCTTTATTTACCTTTAAATATTTCATTATTTAAATTGCCTCAGTGTTGGGCTGAAATAACAATCCAGTCATAACTCTTTTGAAGTGCACCAAGACTTTATGTCGTGCTGAGATACATTCTCCCAAGCATATCCTCTGTTCATTTATTATTCATTATCATCTGCATTTTGCCAAATTCCTTTGAAACCCATTTCCCATATTAAATGGCACATTTCCCCTAAACCTGTGGTGCAGTCCTTATACATACACCGTACTTAAAACTATGGGAGGACACGACTGAAGCAAGTGGATATACTCAAAATACAGCTGCCACTGTGTATCAGACAAGAATAAATCTATATTAGTTTTGAAGAAATCTTATCAGGACCATATGATACATGTCACTGCAATGTATGCAAAATAAGCAATGTCTTCTGAGTGCTCTATAATCAATCATTTTCAGACACAAATGGGAGAAATAATTAGTTTGAGAAAGCAACTATTACTTAGTCACTTACTTCCATCTGGCAAATGTGTCTCAAAATTGTATTAAATAAGCAGTTTTGTCTATTTTTGCGATGTTGGAAATACATTTAAAAAACCCTTTTGTGTAAGTTCTTTTCTCAAATTTTGTTTTAAAAATAAGTGAAATGAAATATTAGCGTAGGCAGTCATTTCAGTACCTTAGACTACATCATAACATTGGCTTTTAAACAGAAGTCCCCATTAATCACAGCAGGGACTTCTGCTTAAAAACACATGATCTTGAACTGATATCGCACTGATTTATCTCAAGAACCCAAGATGCCCTACTAAAATACAATGAACCACCATTACAGGAAATTCTAAATTACGCAGGTATTTTAAGGAGTACATCAGAAGAACGGTCTCATATCAGAAATATCCAGATTTCTTAAAATTCCTCTCACCCATCAAAGACACAGAGACAGAAACACAGCGACCAACCTTTGTTTCAGTCTTCTGTCCTAGCACAAAACCAACTTACCTTTCCACTGCTAGTACTACTTTTGATTTTTAGAGTTACTTCACAGAAGTTATTTTATAAGCAACAGCAGAATCTTCTAGCAGATGCTAAAAGATTTTTTGCTCTTTCACTTGAGAGATAACATTTTTCTTTAGCATCACCTTAAACCTTCTGTAGACTTGGAAGGGTTTATTTGATTATTATAATGGGAAACCTCCCAGTTAGGAGAAGGTGAGAGACTAAGAATGTGTTAGGAGACTTCACTCATGCAAAGCTACGTAGTATCAGGGCAAGCTGCATGTTTGTCTCCAGAAAGGCAAAACCATGAAATTAATATTTGTCCTTTCTAATATTCTGCTGCTTCTTTGAAAACTGTGCTAAAGCATTAAAGTTTAGCAGTGAGGAATGTCTTTGATTTCTCCTCCAGAACTACTTTTTGTCACTACTGTTCTCCTGTTATTAAGATCCTCATTCAGCCTTCAAGAAACCTGCAAACCTTAGATTTTCATCGGTCATTGTTAAAGTCTCTAGAAAGTAAAATTTGACAGAATATATACCATATGGCAATAATCAGATATTTACCAAGGCAATTCTTTCAGGTTTATTTTTGAAAGAAAAAAAAAAAAAGAAATTTTATTTTAAAAATTCTGACAATGTAGGTCTGGCAGATTTATTGTGGAGATTAAAAAAAAAAAACAAAACCAACTGTACTGGAAAGAGAAATTCTTACAGAGAGTTTAGCATAAAGTAAAACATGGTAGGCAGGCGGCAGTTATAACTGCTGTTAAAATAAGTAGAGAGAGAGGGGAAGGAAATAATCCTTTGGTTTCTGCTCATCCAGAAAGCCAGCTACAATTCTAAAAGCTCATCCAGTGAAGATGATAAACCACACAGTATTTCCTCTACCAAGTATACCCCTGTGAAACGCATGCAAATGTAAAGCAAGTAAAATTCACACTACTACAGGATTTTAAAAGGTACCCATTACACTAACAAAGAATGTTTTAAATCTGGTCTAGACTGTTGCCAAATTCTCATTGTCAGCAGAAACTTAGGGACCATTTTATCAACTGCTGAGAGAAAACTTGGCAATATTTAATGTTCCACAAAACATGAAGACCTGAAGGAAAGGTTCAAAGAGGATGGAGCCAGGCTTTTTTCAGTGGTGCCCAGTGACAGGACCAGAGGCAACAGGCACCACCTGAAACACAGGAGGTTCCCCCTGAACACTAGAAGACAGGTTTTGGCTGGAATAGGGTTAATTTCCTTCATAGCTCTTAGTAGTCCACATGGGGTTATGTTTTCGATTTGTGCTGAAAACGGTGTTGATAACCCAGAGATGTTTTCATTACTACTGAACAGTGTTTACAGAGAATTAAAGCTTTTTCTGCTCATTGCACCACCCTACCAGCAAAGAGACTGGAAGTGCACAAGTTGTTGGGTGGGAAGACAGCTGGGACATCTGAATCTGTGAATGAATGATCCAAGGGACATTCCACACCCTATGGCATCATGCTCAGCATTAGGAGCTGGACTTTGATGATCCTAGTGGGTCCCTTCCATCTCAGTATATTCTATGATTCAATGATATACAGCTGGGGAAGAAGGAAGGACGGAATGTTCACAATGATGGTGTTTGTCTTCCCAAGTAACCCTCACGTATGATGGAACCCTGCTTTCCTGGAGATGGCTGAACAACTGCCTGGCCATGGGAAGAGGTGAATTAATTAATTCCTTGTTTTGCTCTGCTTCTGCACATTTTTGCTTTACCTATCATTCTCTCTTTATCTCAACCCATAAGTTTTCTCACTTTTCTCCTTCCAAATCTCTTCCGCATCTCAACAGGGAAAGTGAGCGAGGTGTTCTGTGGGGCTTAGCTGCCAGCTGGGGTTAAACCATGACAGTCAAGAAACTCTTTTTTATTGTGAGGGTGACTGAGCACTAGAACAGGTTATCCAGAGATGACACATAGTCTCCATCCTTGGATTCAAAGGAGCTGTCCAGGGCAACAGACTCCAGGCAGCCCTGCTTGAACAGGGTATTTGGACAAGGTGATGCCTGCTGCTCCCTTCCAAGCACATCTGTTCTGTGATTCTGTGAAATACACACATCAACTTGAAACACAAAAGTCACTAACACAATATTTGGTTATGTGTTTTCCAGAATCTCCTAAATTTTGTAAACTTCACTATGCCAAAGTTTCAAGCACTATATGTAGACTTAAAGATATTATGTATTTCTGTGCAGATACATCCAGAAAACAGACAGCAAGAAAATGCTTTCTCTAGAGGTTTGGAATCCATGAATCATAGAACTTCTTATAAAGTCTGTACCTTTCTAGAAATGGCTATTTAATTCCATGACACAGATTCTGTATCAGAAAACTGACAGGAAGAACAATTTATTATGAAAAGCACCTATAGAATTAAAAAATTTAACTAATAGACAATTACCATAAACTTAAATGTGTAGCATGTATGCACACTTCATTAAATACTAACTACATCAGAAATTAATTCCTAAATGTTTTTAAAATTATTACATCCAGTTGAGAAAGAAACGTGGCAGACACAAAATGGCAGAAAAGATTTAAAATTATACATTGAGTGCATTTCCATTTATAATGCACTCTTTATGGATTACCACAAGTGCTAAATCTCATAGTTTAAGCTTCATTGAAAAATGTATACTTATATTCATTCTAAAAACTCTTCCTCCCAGTACTTCAAAGTATTAGACAAATTAAATTCATTTCCTAAATGGTGAAGGAACCGTGCTTTTGCAAGTTTGATTTAAGGGAGAAAATTACTGAGATAATACTTTTTTGCAGAATCCAAGTTATCAAAACTGCTGAAACAGTGTTATGCTATCAGGTCAATCAAATTTCTAGGTAGCTAAATAGTTTACTTCACATTCTTCCATTTTGAAAATGATTGATTATACCTGACTTCCTTGTGTAACTTAGAACTTCAAGAAAGAGAGAAAGTCCAAGAGTGTCTTTTTATGATATAATAATATTCAATTAAAGGCCATTCCAGAAGGCAACAGTACCTTCATGGGAAGCTATTGTTGCACATCCCAAGAAGTCTCTGTTAAGCTAAATAACAAATCTTATCCTTTTAAAAGACTGAGATAACATTATACCACTTTAGCACAGGTCCTTTGGCTACATCACTTAGGAAATTAGAAATGTCATTCTCTATTTTAATTCACCTTCAGGAAAGAAGGTTAACTCATTGGCAAGGAATTTTTAACAGGTCAGATCTTTCAAAATCAATAATGAACTGCACTGGAGATATCTTTCCAAAGGGATAACTTCAATTAAAACAGCCCTCACCAGAGATAATGAGTGGAGAAGGAAGGTTAGTGTTGGACAAAGAAGCACTGGCCCCCCTTGCCAAGTACGTGATGCAAAGACACTTATCAGCCTGAATTATGCTGAAAAATCTTCAAAAGGCTCTGAAAAGCAAAAAGGTCATTTTGTCTCAAGGAGACTTTCTACAAAGGGGTAAGAGTGACTGAGAATCATTCCTAATAATTTTTTTAATACTCATCAACATCAAAATGTTCACTGGGCT